>JAWWMW010062384.1:0-16452 GCA_035048345.1 Echeveria elegans
ACTTCCGCTGGGATGAGGAGGAGATCCACAAATGTCCCTCGAGAAGATTAGGCAGAGGTGGCTGAAGCATGCCAAAAAGTGCTACACCGACCTCGTCTACAATTATCGGAAGGTTGAGAAGAAGCCTAGATGCCTTGATGAGGCCAGTTGGGACCAGTGGCTAGCGAAGTGGAACGCGCCAGAGGTAGCCGCAGAAAGTGCGCGACAAAAGGCGAATCGGCTGGCTAATCTGTCGCTCCACACTGGCGGGTCCATAGGATTCATGGAGTACCGGCGTCGCATGGTATGCAATTATTTTATCAGTTTATATTTAATTTTATACTTTAAAATTTATTTAATTAATATTAAATTTTATATTTAGGAAGAGCAAATCAGGAGGAACGTCCTGCCTCACGAGTTGATGCTCCACACTCACGCACGCGTGCCGGAGTGTGCTGAGCTTATGGATCAGCGCTCGCGGGAGATAGTGGTAAGTTATTTAATTATAAACATTTTTAATATATTAATCATTATATTAATACATATTTAAAGTGTATTAGGACCGGACTCGAGAGATCCTCCCTCAGATGAGCACCCAACAACCTGAGGAGACGTTATCGTTTCAGGATTCCTGTGAGGCGGTGTGCGGAGTTGGGCCCGTCGGTGCCGTTTTTGGAGTGGGCGGAGCAGCGCCGGACTACTTCACCCAGCATATTTCCTCCTCCAGGCGCGAGGCCACTCGTCCGGTGCAGCTGCAGCGCCGCAATGACGAGCTGGCACGAACTGTGCATGAAATACGGCAGGAGATGCGGGATATGGAGGCGGCTCAACGGGCGAGGTTGGAGGAAATGGAGGCGGCCCAACGAGAGTATCAATGGAAGATGGATCTATTTATGGCCGAGATGTGGGCCAATTAGGGCGGCGCTTTCTCTTACCGCAGATCGCCGCCAGCTTCGGATGCAGATTTAGAAGTCTGTATTTGATTTAATATTTTGAAAAGTATTACTTTGTTAAAATAATTTCGGTTTTAAATATTTTAATTTTAATTTTTGTATTAATTTTTAATTTTTTAAAATTTTATTTATGAAATATTTTAAAACAATTTTATTTATAATTTTTTATCATCAAAATTATATTATTTAGCGACCACGTGATCGCAAAATAAATTCAATTTTTGATTTTACTTTTTTTATTTAGCGACCACGTGGTCGGTAAATAGTAAAAATTTTGGATTTTAATTTAATTAATAATTTGCGAACACATGGTCGCGAATTAATAAAATTTTAGGAATTTTAATTTAATTAATATTTTGCGACCACATGGTCCTAATTATTTTAATTTCTGGAATTTTGATTTAATTAATATTATAGCGACCACGTGGTTGCTAATTATTTTAATTTTCAAAATTTGATTTAATTAATATATCTAATTATTTAAATTATGTAAATAGTTGCATATCATTATTTAGCGACCAAGTGGTCGCTAAATATTGTGGTCGCTAAATGTCATCAGCGACCGACGTTTTAGCGACCACATTTAGCGACCATTGTGTGGTCGCTAACGGATAACAGCCACCACGTGTAGAGGTGGCAAATGGGTGGTTTGGGTGGTTTATGAATGAATTTTAAACGGATTGGATTTTAAATGGTCTAGACCATTTAATCCATTTAGTGTAAATGGATTAAACGGATTGGATTAAATGGTCTAGACCATTTAATCCATTTAGTTTTTTTTACCTGAACATATTAATACCATATATGCCCAAAATGGCTATCACAACATTGTTTCAGCGAGTGTCACAAAGACAATTTGAATGCAAAAAAATGAAAAGAGAACAATAGATTGCAAATGGAATTTTTAATGGACCATTTAGTAAAGTGATATTTAAATGGATTGAAAATAAATGGTTAATGGGTTGTAAATGGATTTTTAATGGACCATTTATATAAATGGTCCATTTATATAAATGGTCCAATTTGCCACCTCTACCACCAGACTGATAAAATTCCTCTTTATCACTCTCCTCGCCACTCCCCATCAACACCTTCTTCCCCAAATCCTCCATACCAAAAACCACCATCAGGTCACACACCTTCGGACATCCACAAAACCCCTTCAAAACCTTCCTATCATGAACAGACTTATAACTATGCGTCTCCCAATTGCAATTCTGACACACCACCAAATCCTCATAGTAACAGGAGACACGTGGCAAGCATTGCAAAGTTGTGTGCGAGTGTGTTTGGTGAAAATCAGGTTAGTCGAATGGCACCTCGCGATCACAAGCCAGACATAATAGCTTCGCTGAATCTGCACGGCAGTACACTATGTCGGTGGATTCGCTGCAGAAGTCGCACACACGGCGGTGCGATACAATCCGATCACTGTCCGGTCCAGTTACTTGCTTGGGCGAGACCAGTACCAAGATGGGTGACTACCTGAGAAGTCCTCGTGTAAGTCCCATAAATCAAAAAAAAGAGCCTGAAGAAGCAGATAGAGAGAAGCTACGGTGTGTGTTTGAGTTGCAAGCTACGCTTTCCTCCAGTACTGAAGTGAAGGCGTTGATGACACGAAAACGGTGCCGTTTCGCGTTTGCAAAATTGGTGAAAAAACACTGCGCCAAGATTTATTTCATTTCACATAGAGTGCGGAAAAGTTTACTTGATACTTTGATAGCAAAAATAAAAGGACTGCCTATATATAATTTGGGCTTTGAAAAGCCCGTAGGCTTACTTTCAAGTATATGGGCCTACTCGACCTGGTCCGACTTTTCTTTTAAGGCCCTAATTATATTTTATTTTCGAGTTTGGACCTTATGAGTTGGATGATGGGCCGGCCTATTAGACACCCTTAAGTTCACTAGTCAGCCAATTCAGTTTAAAGACATTTGGAAATTAATTTTGGAATAGAAATTGTAAAAAAATAAGATATACTGAATTTTCTTTAAGCAAAGGAACTTTAGCCTGAGCTCAAATCAAATCTTGGAAGAAATGTAGCCTAGGTGGAATACACATGGCGAACAGTCTCCGGCATTTTTACTTCCATTGCAACGTGTTATACATACCCTTCTAAAGTTCATTTCCAAGTCCTAGCGCTCCATTCTCCATTAAAATTTCTAGCCAAACGCATTTTTAATTTGACTCTCATTACTCAGATATTAGATAGATACAGTTGCGCTCCAATTAGAACCTGAAAAAATGGGATGAAAATAATTAAGGTAAAATAAGCTTCTTTTGGACAGAAGAGTGGTAAAATCTTTTTCAATTTGTCAGTCTCTGTACAACCAAACATTTTCACTCCCTTTCCATCCCAAAGGATTTGCACTAACTGAATTTGAAGTACAGCCATTGCGTGATATTAAAACTTTCAGCATCATTTCAATGTAACATTTACATTGCTCTAGATTTTTTTTTTAAAATTTGGTTTCAGTTCTAAGACAAATGCAGATCGTACACAATACATGCCCATCAGGGTAATGTGATTAAAATGCAGAGATTTTAAAGTCAGATTTGATTGCAGATGAATATCCCTGAACAGGGAAATGCGCGAGATATGTGGGATTGATCAGATACTTGTAGTGTCTAACTTGGTCTACACGGTTATTCAGACAGTGATATCCTCATTCATCCCCAACTAAACAATTCATCAATCAATTTAAGTTAATCAAACAACAAAACAAAACAAAAACAGAAGAACGAATCTCCCAGCCCATAAAATAGATGAGATTTTTCATCATCACAGCACCCACTCGTCACTCAAAAACCAAAACCATCAACAGACGAGGAAGGAAAGCAGTAGCACTCGCAGCGTTTTTATGGATGATAAGCTTCCAAACCTGTTCGGATGGCCGCTAGGTTCACCAAATGACGCATGGTTGGTCGCCCGTGTGGACAGTTCCATGGAGATCTCAGGTTCACCAGGTGCTGAAGAATCTGGAATAAATATTATGACAGAGTAATGGAAATTAATGATTGATGAATGTGGCAAAGAAAGGGAAAAAAGGGCGAATTAGAGGTTCTTGTTCTATTCTTACCTTCTGCATTTCGACTCGGCCAAGTGAGTCTCCTATCATTATAGATGACCTGCAGGCGCGTGATGCCAACATAGCACGAACTCTTGACGGGCATAGTGAATCGTGAGTGTCGGATTTGTAGGAACTGCTGATGGCACATTCCCCTTGGTTATCGGCAAGAGTGGCAATCAGCTCTTTGGCATCTGTAATTTGACATAAAAAAGTGTAAATTACTTGCAGTTGGACTCTACATGCATCTCTCAACCGGTGGTTGTTCAACATATAAAAACAATACTACTGTACTCTTTTTAACAATTACCTTCAACACCAAACGTAATATTTTTACTGAAGGGAACCGCTTTTAGTCTGAAGTGACTCCCTGGCGGAGCATGAGGATCTTCTTCCAAGGTGAATCCATTCTTCCTGCACGACAGAGTTTCAGGAAAATACATTTCATGCAGCATTAAAAAAAAGGTCATGCTAAAAGCAACAACAACAACAATTTTTTAGACGACAAAAAGAACTTTCACATCCAAAGCTGCAGCACCCTCCACAGAGCTAACAAATTGCTGGACTTCTTAAGTGCAAATAAAATGAGGACGCTAAAAGCGAGCTTGCGGAGTGTGCCTGCACCTTATAGGGAAAACCTTACGATTTACATCGCACGGCTTTTAGGAGATCAGTGGTACTTAGAGACAATTAATAGTTCGCAGTTTCAAGCAGTCAAGGCATTGCTCAAAAAATTAATAAGAAAGCCCAAAAAATATATCACATGCCGTTTATTGTACAATCAAGCTTTAAATATTCATTAACTTGAAAAGACAGGGATGGCATTTTGGTAATCAATAAAAATGGTAAGAAAAATAGCTAATTCTTGAAGTCTGTAAACTTAATACATTTCCAAAGTACATTGAAATAGGATCAAGCAGTCAATACCTCAGTGTATTTAAGTGCATGGAAGCAACAACCTCCTCTTCTGGAGATAGATCCAGCTTCAGTGGCCTGAAAACAATTTGACAAGCCAGATTATTGAACGTATATCGTATACACAGTTCATGGACATGTAGCAGTCAGTACAGCTGACGAAGAAATGTCACAGTACGAAAACAAGATGATGTATAAGGATCCATGATGAGAAGAAGAATATACAGTCATGTATTTCATTGGTATGGTAGGATTGAAACAGTTTATATGTCACATAGAAAATCAATCTACGAAGGTAAAGCTTCTTACCGAAGCAAAGGCTGTTGGTTTAAAATTGTAGTCTGAGCCAAACGCTCGTAATTGTATTTTTCATCTGCAGCATGCTGAAAATTGAGGAAATATCAAAATGCATTATTCGTGTGTCATTCAATGTGGAGCATGATTATATCTATTCAACAAGGAAAGTAAAGTTGAAATTTGTTTCTGTAAAAGGAATCATACGATTAATCTTCTGGAAACCTACATGTCAGGGAAACTGCATAAATTGATTTAAAAAAGCTTCATTACCTGATCCACAATAAACAAGTCTTCGTCCAACCGTGCAATGATGAAGCCAAGATTAAATTGCCCAATAACCTGTAAAAGTAATGTTTTAGTTCCAAACTCCTAAACAATATTTTCGGGAATGATGCGCCAGGATCTATCTTCCTTAACAAAGTTCAATTATAGAAACCTTCATTCGACCAAAATCTTCTTTCCTAAATAGCCTTTCCAATTCAGTAGTAGCTGCAGCCAACGTTTCATTTTTCTCGTTCTCATGATCTGGTTCAGCGGAACTTAGTGTTGCTGCAGTGTAAGACCTAAAATAGAATAATGTGAGTATACAGGTGCAGCACACTCTGAGAACCCTTTCATGGTTGCAGCCTGTTAACAATGAAATAAATGAATAACAAACCTTGTCTTGCTGACTGTCCCACTTTCGTAATTATTTGATCGCAACCTTGACATTTGCAGTTGTTTCCTCATTATCAGATCTTTAAAACTAAACATTAAACTGGAACATCTCTTGGAATCAGATACAGGTGCAAATGCAACCGTAGGAGACTTGGATGATTCCATTCTAGAAGATGAAATCAAAGGGGAGTATATAACATCTTTAAGACCATCCTCAGCCAAGGACGTCCCCCCAGCATTGGTACAGCATGGACGCTTGCGCTGGCCTTGCACTTCCTGCAAAGTTTGGAGCTTTTTGACATTGAGTTAGTCCGGTATTTCCTACAAGATTCATCTGAATTTACACACTGAAAGCAGCTACTATGGAAGAACACGTCATTATTATAGTACCTTTTTAGACGTGATGACACCACCATCACTGCATGGAGAAGATATGGAATCTATCTCAATAACTCCAGTATCAACTCTCAAATGCTTAGAGAAAATGACGTTATTATTATCAGCAGACCCAACATCAACTTTAGGACAATCATCAAGGGTAGATTTAGGACTCTCACACTGTTGTTTACAAGATCCATTTCTCAAAATAGGCGACTCGGATAGCACAGAGACGCTGTCAGCTTTCCTTTTTGTACCAGTAATAAAATTTGTAATTGAGGATTGCGCATAAATGCCTTTCTTCACAGATTCTTTTTCTGCAAGTTTTGGAGATAGCAACCCACAGTCAGCTATGGACTGCATATAGTTATTATTTTTTAGGTTAACAAACCCTGAGAAACTATCAGTGTGTTTGTTGCCATGAACTCTAAGAGCAAAATCTTTTACTGTGCTCTCCTTGTCCTTGTGCGTCACCTGTTTCTCCTTTAAGAGCACCTCATAGTTAGTCTTAGAAGACTTGGACACTAGGTTGTCATCTGAAACATCTTCTTCTTCCATAGAAAACTGTTCAATCTGACTTCTATTGCCTTCGAGTAGTGGCAATTCACTAAGGGGACGTGTTGCGGATACATTTTCTTCTATCTTATCCTCATTGACTGTGCCAACGGTATAACTGACGAGACTTGGTGAATATATCTCTTGTAAAGTTTCTCTTAACGAGCTCAATATAGAGCCTTCATCAGAGAAGAATAATTTTCTTTTGTCTGGTGTGACATTAACATCATACGCCACAGTTGGAATAGTGAAGTTCAATACTGCAATGGGATACTGCTTAGAATTCGCTCCTTTGTATAATTCATTGACCAGCTTACCAACCTTCGGCATATCAACTGGCCGACCATTTACAAAGAAGTATTGCCGATCTCCCAAGTTACGTCCACTGCCACTTCCAGCCTTAGAGACATACCCATCTACTTTACAACTGTCGGTAAAGGAAATATTCACCGGCCCCAAGCAGTTGAACGTGCTCATACCAAACACAGTGATAATGTTGTCTTTGAGGGAGCCTGTTCCTTGTGTCTTTAGAACAATGGATTTCGAATTTTTACCAGTGGTGTTGCTGCACACAAAGCGCACTCCTTTTGAAATAACAGCATAGGCCTAGCAAAAATATTTTAAAAAAAATGCACTTTTCAGAAAATGGACACCACTATACCAGAATTCAACAAAAAAAAAAAAGACGATCGCGGACTCACATTCAGAAGTGATACAAGCTTTCCATACTCCTTGCGTATATTACGACTAAATTCCTTACTTCTCACTGGTAAGTTGGAGAATAGTTTCTTAACAGTAACTGTCGTACCAACTTGCCGCGCTATTTTCTTTTCTTCCACAAGGACTCCTGAATGATCATACGTCAACTGCGTTCCAACAGTCTCCGAGTTTGTCCTTGTCTCCACTGTCAAATTACCTAAAGCGCAAAGAGAACTCAACGCCTCCCCTCTAAAACCAAACGTAGTAACAGACTGAAGATCATGAAAATCTGCTAATTTGGACGTATGATGCTTCAATGCAAGTACCTAAAGCAATCACATGGTACTCATTACTCAACACCAAATCAAATAAAATTAATAAAAAAAGCCACGCAAAGAAACAAAAAACAAACATACCTTGAAATTACTTGGCAAAATGCCACAGCCATTATCAATAACCTGAAACCACTCCTGGCCGTACTCCTTCAAAGCAACTTCAATGCTGGTAGCCCCAGCATCCAAGCTGTTCTCCACCAGCTCCTTCACCGCAGACGGAAGATCTAGTATTACTTGTCCGGAGCATATCTTGTGCACCGCTGATTTGTTAATCGGTTTGATTGTCGCCACTCCTCCTCCCACCATATCTCAACTCAGTTCAATACTAAAACCCTAACAAACTGGAACCGTTAGCAAGCCGGGGAATTTCCCATTTCGGAAGTCGGATTAAGATTCGCGAATCCGAAGCTTTGGGAAATCGGATTGGGTTGGAACGATAAACCCTAATTTTGGAGAAATCGCTGTTCGTCGATTTTGCCTCCAAAATTATGGAGAAGTGAAAATGTCCGAAGCCTCGCTTGTGTTGGTGGAAATTGAAAAAAAATAATTTTAAAAACAAAATTAATGAAGTAAAAATGTTCTTTAATGCTATGAATTATAAAATAAAAATAAAATTACAAAAAATACAAAATTTGTCATCTTCTTCGTCCGCAAGCGCTACGTGAAGCCGAAAGCGCCACCCGAAACCCTTCCCTCTCTCTCTCTCTCTCTCTATCCGGCTCGGAACCAAAATCCGAAACCCCAGATTTTATCTAAATGGCGACACCTCATCTCCACACCCCACCTCACAATTACCGAAACCCACCTCGAAAAACCTAATCTTTTCCCTCCATTTAACTATAAAACCCTACTTCGATCGCGGTGGCGTTTTAGTCATCTCTGTATGGATTCTGGGACTGTTGCGGCGGCCAGAGCTGACGGAAGTGAGAGTGGGGCTAAGGTTGGAGTTTTTGTACCGAAGGTGCTGACGACCCCGACGGCTTATGTTGCTCCTTCTGTTCGGATTAGAGCGTCGCCTAGTTTCGACGATGATGAGATTGAATTTGATTCTGAGAGTGATGATGATGTGGAGGATGAGGTAAGAGCTTTGGATGTGAATGTGAATGGTAGGAAGGAGTTTAATGGTTCGAGTAGTTTTAGGGTTTTAAGTAGTCTTGGTAGTATTCTAGTAGTGGTGAAGAGGAGGAAGAAGAATTCGGGTTTTTGAGTGGCGAGGAGGATTTTGTGGCGGCATTGGAGAGGCCATATGTTGCGGATTAGGAGGATGTGGATGTTGCGTTTGTGGAGCTGGTGGAGTCATTGAGGCCTATTGCAAAGTTGTCTGAAGATGATGATAATGTTGATGTTGAGTGTGTCCGAGAGCGATGAAGAAGTTTCCTTGGATACATTTGTAGGTATGTCCCAGCAGAGAATTGCTAATATGGATGAGGTGAAATCAGCTGTAATGAAGCCTGTTGGAGCGGTCTTGTTGGAGGTTGTTGGGGTTAAGTTTACAAGAGGAGGTGATTCAGTTGTTGATTCCATCAATGTTGATGTTAATGTTGCTGAGCCTGGACCCCGGAGTGGTTGTTGTCGAGGATATGAAACCTCCTTTTATAGCTAGCTCAGATTCGGTAAAGCTTGAAGAGTATTCTATCGTGACAACTAAAATGGAAGAAAGGGAGATGGATGAAGAGTTTGAAGACAATAAAGTTGAAATGTCAGAGATGGTTAAGTCAGACGAGGATTTGAATGAAAAGTTGTCAGTGTTGGTGACGCCATCTGATGATGATCGGTCCCTGGCAGATGGACTGAAACTGCCAAGTGAAAGTGCCGTTGTTGAGGTGATACCGGTTGATCAGCAGGAGCCAGGAGTGACTGTTGTCAATGGCTCGGAGGAATCAACTAACTTGCCTGAAATCATAGACAAAGATGACATGTTGGTCAGGAGTTTGACTAATAAAGAGAGTTTAAATACTGATCGCTTGCCATACGACGAAACGCTTATGGGTAGTGGTGAAGGTGTCAATAAGGTGGAAGAAACCAAAGTTTTCACTGTTAAAGGGAACGGGGATGTGATTGTGATGGAAGATGGTGTGAAATTGGCTAGTGAAGGTAACGCTTTGGTGGAGGCCATTTACCTGAATGTGCCAGAGCCGGGAGTTGTAGTTGTCGAAGATGCCAAGGAAGGTGAGAAGACTGAAGTTTCCTTGTTAGAGTCTGGTGTTAGTGAAGTTGTGGAGCTAAACAATGGAGATAATCAAAACAGTGCTGCTGTTAATGTTGAGGGAGGAGTTTCATTATCGGATAACGATGAGAATCTTGTAGAAGGTAACAAATGTAAAGTGCTTTTATTGGATCCGATGCTATTATTTTTGTGAAATTCTAATCATTTGATTTGCTGAAATCATATCTTTGATTTAACACTAAGTTATTTTTTTCATAACTTGATCGATAAATTGTGTATTAGTTGTTAAAGCATAAAAAACTATTTATTTATATGTTTGGTTCATAACGTATATCAAGTGGCATGAACTCACTCGACAAAGTTAATAAAATGCACACCGCGGGTCATAAATTATATGGCGAATTTTTTAACCCTGCAAGAATATGAATCCTGGATTCGCCCCTGCAAGCAAACGCTTCAAGTTGTCACACGATCCACCATTCCACCAACACTATTAACATCTATGTTGCACAAACTGCACCTCAAGAACCCTAGCTTTGAATGTACCAAGTTACCGTCTGTCAAGTGTCAACCGTCGTGAAAATCTGCTACTTATTAGGCCATGTTGATGGATTCTGAAGGTCCAACAAAATATGACCACTTCTAATTTTCCAACTTTACAATTTTTCATAAACATGAATCAACATATACATTAATATATATATAATACGGAACTATCGTCCGGAATATAAGATCCATTAATGATTATTTCTAATGAAAAAACGACAATCGATCCAAAATCGGTTTTCATGACCAATACAACTAAAAATAATAAATAATAAATAAACCACGTCTCACTCATTGAGAAGAGAAATATAAAGTCTCCCACTCACTACAGAATTACACCGTAGTTGAGGATAGAAATAAAAGTATCTCACTCTTCGCAAAATTACGCCGCAGATGAGCAGAGAAATCTTAATTGGGTTCCACGTAGAAGGATAGCGTGGAGCAGAAAACAGTCATTCCAAATTGTTCCAACCCAATCACCAGCGGTGCCAACAATCAGTCTCTTCGTCCTTCGCTGCAGTCCCTTGGTCTGCTACTAACGTCCCTTCAGTCTGCTTCGTTGCCTCCAACAAACACCCACATGTTGAAATTTGTGTTCTTAGTTCCAATTCAGTCACGGCGAAGTGCCTCTCATGATTCTTCCATCTCAAAAGCAAATCAAACCCTTCAAGTCTCATGGATGGAATAACCATCGCCTAGTTCTAAGGTTCCCATTGAATAAGGTAAAAACATCAAAATCATCAAAATTCTATCGTAAAGGTCGACCGACTCTGAGTCTTTGTTGTCCATCCCGATGAAGAAATCGACAGACTAGCTAGGAGTCTTTGGCATCCAACAAATCTTCGTCGGAATCCTTTTCCGAGCTTTAATTGATACTATCCGACAAGTGCTGCCTCGTTGAATCTAGATCTCGGCAAGAATATCGGATCCGCAAGACATAGGATGAAGGGGATCGGAGAATTAGGGTAGAGGACGTCGAGGTTTGCAACTGCGGCGGTTTTTTGGAAGGAAATATCGACAGGCGACGCAAGAGGGGAGGAAATCGGTCGAAACCGGCGAAGACACTGAAATCGCCTCTCGTGCCCGAATCGGCGCCTGCCGATATGATATTTTAAATAAGTATTTCGTTTAGTTTTATAAATTACTTGATCGATTAAGTATAATTTTAAGCTCGTAATCAAACAAGTCAAAAACTTTTAAGATACGGTTTTCAGAATTGTCCTACTCCAACGAAACACACTGGTATATCAATTAGGAATTGGAACTCATCTTGAATGAAACATCTACAATACACAATCTCAATAAAGTCTCTCATGCATAATCGACTAGACCTTAATGTAAAAGTAAAATTTCAATTATAGAAATACTAGCGTACCCTCCGTCGTCCCGACGGAAATGCGTCGTCCCGAATGCGTAATCGAATAAGACTGTGTGGTTTGTGTAATTTAAAACTTTTAATTTTTCTTTTTTCTTTTTAATAAGTCGGGATGGGCTCGTGTGTTCTGTGAAAATTTAACGGGTCTGTGTGGGATGTGAAAATTTAAACGAACCCGTGTGATCTATTTAAATTTTAATGACCCGTGTGATCTATTTAAATTTTAATTTTAATGTGCCGAAATGATATGGTTTGTGTTCCGTGAAAATTTAAATGGGCCCGTGTGGGCTGTGAAAATTTAAACGGACCTGTGTGATCTATTTTAATTTTTAATGGGTCGTAATGATATGATTTGGTCTATAATTAATGAGGAAGGAGAGGATAACATGGTAAGCAATTAATGAGGGAGAGGATGGGCATTTTTGGCAATACATTATTGAACATGCAATTAATGACTCGTATTCTATTACTCCCTCTGTCCTCTTTTGTTCTCTCTGCTTTCCTTTTTGGGTGTCCCCTTATGTTCTTTCTGTTTCCTTTTATAGTAATTATTTCTCATATTTTTTATTTCAATACACTCTCTTTCTTACTGTATTACTATTCATTTTCTTACTTTTACATTATTCTATCACTCACATAATCATTTTTTCTCTCAATACACTTTCTTTCCTACTTTATTATTATTCACTTTTCTACTTTTTCTCTCTCACACTCTCTTACACTCACAACACTCTCTCACACTCACAACACTCACTCACAACACTCACATCACCTTAATATACATTAAAAATCGTGCCCAAGTCATAAATGTACAGAACAAAAGAGGACGGAGGGAGTATTATTTACTAGTTAAGATTTGTAGGTTTAAGTTTCAAACGGCTCAACCATGCTCAAGAGTCAAAGAGATGGACTCACATATGAGAGATTATAATCATATTTTAAAACACAAACAAGACATGCAAAAAAAGCCATTTTTTTCTTAATAGTTTTAGTTAAACTATTAAATAACAAAGGTTAAAAATTGTAGAAACATTAAGTGCTTGTTTGATAATATTTTTTTGAGTAAATTAGTTTTAAATATCCTTTATTCGCAAAATTTAGATATTAACACCCCTTATTTAAATATTTAGATTTAAACACCTCTTATTCGTCATTTTTTGAAAGTTGTAACCTCCAACCAAATGTCAACTTTAAAAAACCTTACAAAATATCAAAAAAAACTTTAAAAAATTCAAACTTTATAAAACCGATAAGCAAAATGCAACTCTTTTTAGTGTAACACTTTTGATAAAAAATTATGAATTAAGAATATTTTTGTATAAATTTAATTTTATATTTTAAATATTTACCAAAATATAGCACAAACTTTTATCAACAATATAAACAAACTTTTAAATAGTTTGTCATTGTGACTATGTACGTCTCTTAATTTTTAAGAATTTTAAAATTTTGTTTGTTATTTTTAAATATAAATGTTTCACAAATCTTGAATTTCTCATTGTATATCTATAATCATAGCAAACAAAATTTAAAAAAGTTGTAAAAATTCAGAGACATACAAAATCAAAATGACAAACTATTAAACAATTTTTTTATTTTTGTTAAATTCTTGTGTTAAATATTTTAAATATTTAAAATATCAAATTAAATTTATACAAAAATAATTTTAATGCATAATTTTTTTATCAAAATTTTTATTAAATGGTTGCATTTTTCTTATTGGTTTTACGAAGTTTTGAATTTTTAAAGTTGTTTCGATATTTTTTAAGATTTTTTAAAGTTGACATTTGATTGGAAGTGACAACTTCCAAAACAATGACGAATAAGAGGTATTTAAATCCAAATGTTTAAATAATGGGTGTTAATGTCTAAATTTTGAGAATAAAATAATGTTTAAAATTAATTTACTCTATTTTTTTTTATTACACGAACACATCTTAGTTCAAACATTTGTTTTCTTTATTTATATAACTCACCCCGCCGTTTTGCTCTAGCACCCGCCGAGAATTCAGTTTAGGATGTGTTATTTATGATACACCTCTACTACCACTAGATCATCGTTTAGCATCAACTTGTGTGACTAAAGTTAAGAATCGGGTTAGTGCTTCTACTTCTTGGTTGTTAAGGAACATCAAGAAATGCAGGGAAAAGGTTGCACAATCTAGTATAAGAGTATCAAGTCTGGAGAAGAATTTCCAACATGTTGATTTGTTGATCGAAGCAGCTTCGATCAAGACACGCCAGAACTCAACAACAACAAGAATATGAGATGATTCAGAATAGAAGTAAGACACAAGGAGTTATCCTGGTTTCTTACCCATACGGTGGTGGCTAGACCAAGTGCAGCAAACGAAGATCGAATACAAGTAAGAAACCAACTATTTCTAGCTCTCCCTTACTCCCTCAATCGCACTCCTACTCTACACTAAAAGGATGCATAACATCAATGAAGTAAAACCCTCATCTAAACCCTAGCCGCTAATTCTCACTTCTGTTAGCCGCTTCTCCATTCTGCTCTCCCAGATTTGATTTCTCTGATCTGCTCTCCCAGATCTGACATCTTCGATCCGATCTACCCATATGTGATCTCTAAGTTGTGTCGCCACAGCTGTGAGCCCTGCATCAATCCCTGCAGCCTCTACTATGTGAGTGCTCTCACCACGCTCCCATATATTTCTCTCATACGTATGTCCGCTCTTGCAGTTCTCCCAACGTTTATGCGTCCTGCTAGAGGTGGCAAAGTAATCTGTTGGATTAAAAAAAATCTAATGGATTTAACTCAATCCGTTTGAACCATTTAATCCAATTACATGTATTAAATGGATTGAACCATTTGATCCATTTAAAATTCATTAATAATCCAACTAGTCAATTCATTTTGTCACCCCTGCGTCCTGCAACCTACCCTATAGCTCTGTGGCGCTGCAGTTCTCTGTTATCTGAGTGATTACCGCGCTGCCTAAATGTGAGCGCTATACCTACAGCCCTCTGCTATGTGAGCGCTCTCGCCACGCTTCCATATGCCTCTTAGAAATCTTCCGCTCTTTCAGCAGTCATGCACCCTGCAGCTTTGCGCCCGCAACCCTTTATTATTTGACTGATTACAACGCAATGTATGAGCGCTGCCACCGCTGAGTTCTGTTTGCATCCTATGCTAGCAATTTATATGAAGCTCTAGCACAGACTTAGCTACCAAGTAAATTTGTTGCCCAATTTTCTATTTTAGAATTTATACATTGACCCAGAAGAACCTGGTAATTACAGACATACCCTGTAACTAATAAATAGTAACAAAAGACATTTAACTTGTTTCTTCTTCTCCAAGCAAACTTGCTTTCTGCTTCCGGATTGACGCAGAACAACTTCTTTATTGACCTAATAATGTTGACGCACAATTTACACATAGGTAAAGTTTATAAAGAAATAATGAGTTTTCATGAACAGGTTCCTTGGCGCAAATTGTTTTTTTAGTAACTTGGCGATACCCAGGGCATTATTTCATTTATGGATGTTGTGTCTGGGGAGACTATACACTAAGGACATGCTTATTGACATTTCGAATTGCCAATGATGAGATTTGCGGCTTTCGCAGCAAAACATAATCTATCAAGCATCTGTTCTTTGATTGTTTAAGTGCAAGTGATACTTGGAGTTTGGAGTAAAGTGCTGACTTGGTTAAGGATTGATCACACTCCCTAGATGTTGGATGGTGAACTGAAGTGGATCTTGCTGGAGACAAGAAGCAAGAATCCTAGCAGCAGACTTTTGAAATGTGTTGGTGTTCTAGAAACAAGAAGATTCGCACGAAGGACGAAGAGAGACCTAGCTGCTTCTGGAAGGATATTTGCAGGATTATAGCGAATAGGTGTGCGAAAGTCCCTGTATTGAATACCTAATGAGAATGGACAATAAAGTAGAGTTGCGTGGTTGGCAGGTGATGGTCAGGTTCTGGCTAACTTGTGTTATCAGGTCACTAGCGTGCTGTCCGTCGTCTCGACGGGAAGCGTCGTTCCGAATGCGCAGTCAGACCGATCAACACGTGCGTGGTTCGATCGATCAATTTTTGAATCCATGTGATCTGTGTAAAATAAAACTTTAATTTTTGGGTCAGGCCGGACCCGTGTATTGTATGTAAATTTATTTAATTTTTAATGGGTCGGGCTGGGTCCGTGTGATTAAAATCCAAAGTTTCTCGATCCATTTTTAATTTTTAATTTTCAAATTTTCCGTGTATTCATTCAATGTCATCAAGTTTTCAATAATTCCCTTTACGCTCGTAACTTTATTTTTTATTTTTTATTATATAGATTTTTTTTGAAATAAATCTGATCAAATACGGTCAAATCTAATCAAATATGATCAAATACGGATTGAATGACATTGTGTGTAATAAGGGATAGAGGGGAGGGGTATTTTCAAAAAACTTTATTTGATCATGTGTGTTTGGGATGACCTTTAGCGACAGAAATTAGTAATTTAGAGAGAAAAATATGATTGACTAATGTGTGATGATGAATTGTTAAATTAT
>JAWWMW010062394.1:0-16452 GCA_035048345.1 Echeveria elegans
GGAAAATTATTTTTTTGTCTTATTTCAAAATCCATCAAATCACCACATTCAATAAATAAATAAATAAATAACTTAGTAAATATATCATACTAAAGCATGACTGGCCATCTCACTTGGTTATTACTTATTAGGATATCATACGACAAAAAATTCATCGAAAATGGAATATTAATATAAAGAAAAGAATCATCGTACCAGGATAAGTGCTTTGATATGGTATCTACCTTCTAGTTAGCTTAACCCCCTGCTGCCCTGCATGCTCTTCATTCACAACATCAAGTAAAATGTCCAAAAAGTCCTTCAATGCATGTTCACTCTTTCCATTTCCACAATACATCTCCTCTGAGCTTCCCTCTCAGATACGATCCTCTCCAACAATCCATCAATCTTCTGAACAACTTCTCCATTCGCTCTTTCACATTCCATTCAAGTCAACCTTTTTCAAGATCCAAACAAAATCCGACATGTTAAACTCTCCAAACATCTCCGTAACCTCTCTAACCAGCGCCCTAGCTAACTTCGTCACCAAGGCCTTCGATCTCTTGTTCCTAGCTGACTCCAATTTTCATCTGAGAGATTATATTGTTAGTGAGTGTTAGGAACTCTTCGATCAAGTTAACGGGGGAGGTCTCCTTCGCTTTGAGCATAAATACATTAAGCCCCCGTTTGGTTGTGAAAAAAAAAAAGTGAGAAAAAGAAAAATTAAAAAAAATGATTTTTCTATGAGAAAGTTGTGAGAAAAATTTGATCTCATTTTGTCAATTTTTTCAATTTTTTGCTTACAACCAAACACAAATTTTATTTTCACTCAAAATTTTTATTTAATTTTTCATTGCCTCTCCTTTTTTTCCGACAACCAAACGGGCCTAAGGAAACGACGACATTCTCTACGGCGCATATATGGGGAGGAAGTTGGCTAAGCTTTTGGTGCCTAGAAGCTAGAACATCGAGGGTGACGAGTTTCTTGATGAACTTCCAGTACGAGCCGTAGGGTGCGAGTTCGAAGCCTGAGTTGTAAGTCATACGTTCCATGACTAAGGAATGCTTACGAGAAGAGAATGTGAGCTTGTGTGTTTTGACTTTGAGAAACTCTCTTGCTATGTCAGGACTCGAAACGATGACCACTGGAACATTTCCTGCCGGGCTAATGGTGTCATAAGTACACGTTGATAATATATAGTAATACCTAGCTACTGTATGCAGGGAGAGATGATAGATTTCAAACTCAACGGTCAACCCCAGCCTAACACGAGTGATACATGAACTGAGATTAATAGCAAGGGCCGAGCCCAACACGTTTGCCTGCAGGGCTCAACAATATAAGGACTTTTTTGTATAGTGTTAGGCCTATCGTAACATCAAGTTTCAAGATAACCAAAAAACAAAAGTTTCAACTTTTAGAAATTTGAGGATTGCAAGGTTTGGATTTTATGCAGAAGAAGAGTGAAACCCACAGCAGTTAAAACCTGATGAAAAGTATGCACTTATTGTAAAAAAACCTGACGTTTAAAGCTAAAAATGCCCTCATCGTGACTCGGAGCTGACTTGTCTACTTGGATGCAGGGAAGAAAATCTCAGCATTGTTTCTCTTCGAGCGGAAGGTTTGTTCAACTTCGGCAGGAACGCTGAAAGCAGCCTGTAGAACTTGTGGAGACAGAGCCTTCCATGCTGACGTCCTACCAGCCAAGTGGGTGAAAATTGGACTGCAAAGAAACATGACACCGGAATCAACATGAGTAACTTGGTGAAGGCTCATTTATGTTATTTCAGAATATTGGAACAATGAATGAGAAAAATGTGAATTCCTTACTTAGGGGTGGTGATGATGGAAAACCACTCCATGCCATCAGGATCACCAATCTTAGAAACCACAAAGAAGCGTGGAACAATGAACAGATTACCAGCCTTAATTGTGGTCTCCAAGACTCTCTTTCCATCAATGCCAACAATCTGGACACGTCCGCTGCCTCTAACGATGTAAGTCACCTGCAAGGCAGAGTCACAAGAGAATCCAGGAGAGCACATGGCACTCCCATCTAGCCTTACAAGATCAGCTCCAAGGCCAACCTCACCAACCAAAGGCAGATTGTTAGTGTTCAACACCACAACTCTACCTCCACCCTTAATATCAGTATCCAAAGGAGCCTCTTCACAGTTCAGAGCCATTCCTTTCCTATCTTCAGGCTTTGGCTCTGGCATTGCGCATTGGGGATCAACCTTACCAATACCCAAGAAATTCTTTCCTTCAACAAGCTGCTTTACCACACTCTCCTCCAAATCCCATGCCCGGCTGACAAACTCAGGTGTAAACCCGGTGAAAATACCATTAGAACCAGTCAGGAAGAAGTCAGTAAATTCACCAGCTTTGTGACCTTTAGAGGTGTCACCCAAGAAAAGGACCACCAGCTGGGTGTCTTCCTTGTTGTACCACCATGTCACAACGCCAAAAGGCAGAGCAATAGCATCACCTTTCTTTATGGCAATCACTTTCTCCTCTTTCTCTGGAAGAACAATACCCGCTGTCCCACTCCCTATATCATCCAAATAAGCAAAAAAAAAAAACACATTATCAAGTATCAACTAAACCTACTAAACCCATTCCGATATAAACCATACACTCAAACAGGACGACCTATCAAAAGTTCAATGAAATCCAATCAGCCAGGCCAGCTGACAGAAGAACACCACCAATAAACTTAACAATTGTAAACATAATTAACACGATTCAATCACACATCGCTAAGCAAGACCGTATCATCAGAAACACACTCAATCATGATTAGTAACATGAAGTATCCGAAAACAACAAAAGTTCATTGTCAAACTGAGATAATTTGGTCGGGATGCAAATCACAGCAAAGCAATAATATGCTGATAAGTGATACATGATACGTGATACCTCAACCTATGACCTAGCAAAGATGTAGAAAACCAGTGGCAACCACCTTACAATTTCACAGATGCAAGCGACACTATACAATACTTATATAAGTGTCAGCACTAGCACTACAGAACACGTTCAAAACTCCGAATTAGTATCAGATCCGGATACGAATTTCTGTAAACTGAAAACCTGTCTGCAGAACTGATTCTTACGAACTGATGCATTGTCAGCTAATAATTGATTATAATTATATCCTCTACATCACTATTCAAATGATCATACACTGTTACTCACTTCCATCTCATAATCAGAATCAATCTCCAAATCACACACACACATAACACAACCAGTTAAATCCTGATACATGCAACAAACTCCAAAACACCGATTCACGGAAACATGTAAAAAATCAAATCAATTCAAATGACATCAACAAATCCACAATCCGATTATCGCCGGCCTAATCAACCAACCGATCATCGATGGATCAACGATTCAAAAGTACCTTGTAAAACATAAGCGACTTTAGAAGAGTCGGAATAGCGCGGCACGGCTAGTCCGTTCTTCTCGAGTGCGAGTTTCGCTGCGCCGATGTTACCTTCTTTAAGCATAGGAAGCTCTTCGGGACTCCAAGCGAGGTATGAGCCGCCGTCTCCGCCGTAGACCTTTTTCGGCAAACGAGGAGTGAGATCGATTCCGGCCATTTTGTGGATGATTGATTAGCGTCTGAGATTAGTGAGTGGAGCGATTGGTTTAGTGGAGAGTTAGTGATTTGGTTTATATTTAAATATGACGCGAGTGGTCAAGAGAGAAATTCGCTAATGGATTTTGACTTTTTATTTGTGTATCGATTTTTATTTGGTTTAGCATTTTTTAATTTCCACGGAAAAAGTTGAAATTAATTAACAGGATGTTGTGTTGGCAAGTTAGGTATTTTTACTGAACTATTCTTTCCAATTTTAATTTCAAAATATATAAATAATTTTAAAAAACACTCTATATTATGTGTGGTGAATTTAATTAATTAATTTTGAGTTTTTTTTATCTAAATTAAACTTCCCCTGATTAATCAACTAAGTAGGTTTAAAGGAACTTGATTGGTCAACCCTTTTGAAAATTAAATTAATAAACTCTCCGCTTCCTCTCTCTCTTCACCGGAACCGTTCAGATCTCCATCTCCGGCGACACTTCAAAAAAAAATCAGACAATGACTTTCCTCACCCTAGCCTTAGCCGGCGTTAGCTTCATCATCATCGGATCATTCCAAGCCCTCTTCAACCACAACTCCAATCCCAAATTCCAAAACCCTAAATTCCACATCACAATCTCACTCATCTCCCTTGCCTTCCTCCTGAACTCTCTCATCTCCCTCTCCGATTCCATTTCCTCTGAAGATCGGATCGGCACCGTTTTACACCTCCAGACACTCGCCGTCGCCGCTCTCTTCCTCCTCTTCGCCACGTTAGGGATTTTGACTTTGACTAAGATTGTTCCGTTTCCGTCCTCGTTGATTAATTTGGTAATGCTTTTTGCGTTTTTGGAAGAGTTTTTGTTGTTCTATATGCAGAAGAAGGATACTCGTGGGATTGAGAATAGGTATTTTGATCTCATGTTGTTTCCAATTTTTATATGCTTGTTTGCGACATTGTTGGAGCTTAAGGTAGATGAGTCGAGTTACGCGAGTTGTTATGCACGATTGGCGAGGGGAGTTGGGTTGATATTGCAAGGGACGTGGTTGGTGCAAATGGGTATATCGTTTTATACGAGTATGTTGGTTCATGGGTGTAAGTTGAGTGAGAAGAGTCGAGGGAATTATACGATTAGGTGTAATGGACATGAGGAGTATCATCGAGGGAGAGCTATTGCGACGTTGCAGTTTAATTGTCATTTGGGGTTTATGGTTGTTGTTGTTGTGGGATTATTTTCAGTTTTGAGTGGGAAGGATCAAATTCGTGGCGGTAAAGGTGTTCGGTCTGGTGATGGAATGAGTTATAGACCTATTGGAGCTGAAATGTTGCCGTTGGAGCATCCTGTGAAATATACATTGGATTCTGATGATAATGAGGATGTGTATTCGGATTCAGGTGATGGAAACATGATGATGGAGAAGTCTGTTGATGTTGAGACCAAGGAGCTTGAAGCCCATCTTTGAATAGAACATTCAGGTGCTCGACGTTGAATTAAACTTTCTAGCTGCTTACATTGGAATGGAAATTTCAGTTGCTTATCTTTGAATTAAGCTATCCGGAACTGTACTTTTGTAATCAATCGAAGAGACACAGGAAAGTAAAATAAGGACTTTGACGGGGCAAGTGAATTCATTGGTTCCTAATAGTCACAGTTTTCCACTTTTGAGAACATCCCTAGCAGGAGTAATCAAGAGTAAAGGCTTTAACTTCTTAGGGCCAATGGAGAGAAGCTTTTTATGTTATGGGCAAAATCGTTTATCAATTTTTGTAATTGCTGGGCCTTGGGTAGTATAAAATTACATGCATAATTCGAGTTCCTGTGTTGTATTAGCAAATATCAACTTCTTTCAGTTCCATTATTTCTCTAGTAATAGGGGATCTCCTTTGATAACAATATTTTTGATATATAGCTGACTTCAGAGTGTGATACAGGAAGCTGAAAGTCATGGGATGATCATTTGATTATTTTGATCCTGGTCACTTGAATTGTAGGATAGACTGGACTTGCATCTTTGAGATGGATCATCCAATTCCAATCAGCTCTCCTCAATAGAAACATGGCTAGTATGAATTTTTGCTTGTATAAAAGATATCTTTTTTCATTTGGATCCGGATAAAAGTTTCACTTGCTACAAGCAGGATTACCAGTCATCTCTACATGAACATGATCCATCCTTGAAATGATGTTTCGATCTCTCACAACCATCTCCCGCTCATAGATTGCAGATACTGAGCTTTATAGCTGCATGACAATCAGCGCATATTCTTAGATTCTTCACTATTTGAAGGACAAAGCCTTTACCTGTGGTTAACAGCCCAAAAGCAACGGCCATTTTCTCACTGATAAAAAAATCAGTGCCTTCTCCTTTTCCTCTTCCTCAATATCAAAAAAAACTTCATTTGTACCCGCCGTGTGGCCTGCCAGGCGTAGATGCTTTGATATCTCATCCAATATATGATAGATTTCATTTGTGCGAGGGTGTGCCTTCTCTTCCAATCCAAATTCATGAATCTCTCCATTGATCTCGATTGAGCTGCAACCACGTAATTTACTTGGGGCCTTTTGTCTCATGATTTGCCGGACTCTGGAAACGTCAGTCCATCTTCTTGCATTTGCATATATGTTGGACATTATTGCAAAATAATCCCCATCATTATGGTCGAGCTGAATCAGATTTTCAACGGAATTTCAGCAAGCTTGACATTGCCGTGTATTTTGCTGGCACCAAGCAGCGCACCCCAGACTCCATTGTGTGGCGTTATAGGCATGGGTTTGATGAAATCGCAAGCTTCCTCAAGCAAACCGGCCCGGGCAAGAAGGTCAACCATGCAACCATAGTGCTCAATCTCATCCCAAGTTCTTTACACATCCTATTGAAGATGTTCCTACCTTTGTCAACAAGACCTGCAAGTGTGCAAGCACTTAAGGCAGCCAGAATAGTTGTCTCATTGGGCTTCACCTCAGCATTCATCATTTTGTCATAAATCTTCAAGGCTTCCGAACTTTGTCCATTCATGGAATATCCCATGATCATTGCATTCCATGCTACAATGTCGAGATCCATCATTTTGTCAAAAACTCGGCTGCACTCTCCAGGTCACCACATTTTGCATACATATCAACTATTGAAGTCCCAACCATAGTATCCAAGCTGAAACTCTTCCTGTCTATAAATGAATGCAGCCATCTTCCAGTTTCTAACGCACCCGCTTGGCCACAAGCAGTGAGAATCGTCACAAATGTGACTTCATCCAGACAAAACCCCATGGATTGCATTTGATGAAAAAAACCTCATTGCATGATTAATCTTCATATGATTCACTAGGCCAGCAATAACTGTGTTCCACGATACCAGATCCTTTGCTGGCATATTCTGAAATATTGTATCAAGGACTCATGATCTCCATGCTTTGCATGGCCTCCCAGCTTTGTGTTATGCATAAGCAAGTCCCTGCTGCAAGCTTGATCAAAAATTGACATTGCCTTTTCAAGTTCTCCAAGTTTCAAGTAGCCTTGGATCATTATATTCCAGGTCACGGTATCCTTCATCGCCGTGGGCAATTCATCAAAAAGACGCTGAGCTGAATCCATATCCTCGCTTCTCTTAACCAATTCTGATATCAACACACCACAAAACCTTGTCTTTGACATGAAATCTTCCGAACAATTTTTTCATCACCCAGAACACCATAAAACTTCATCAGACTATTACCAACAAGCACATCCATCTCCAGCCCCAACTTAACACCTTGTCCATGCACACACATCCCCGTCCCAAGCCCTATAACGCACCACAAGCCTTGATCACACACGGCAACGTAAAATGATTGGGCACCTATCATTTTCTTAAAGTACCCAATATAGCATGTCCAGGTTCATTATTTTGCACAAACATTCTAAAAACTGAGTTCCACACAAAAACATTTGGTTCAAACATTTGATCAAACAACTAACGTGCATAACATATCAACCTCAAATTCGTACACATGGATATGAAATTTCCTACCTCAAAGCTGCTCTGGTGTAACCCAGTTCCGATCAGCAGCGAATGGAGCGTCTTTAAATGGGTTGATGCTCAGGTACTGAGATTAAATGCTCCCATTCATCAGACATGAAATCCACACTATCTGAGCTGATGTAACTCGGTCCGTGTCACATTTTCCCAGCTCGGTTCAAATTATTGACTGGTTCAATTCGACCGACGGTACTAATGGCTTTGAAATACTTTTGCAGATACTGATGCTGTTTTGCATTAAAGCATGCCCATTCATGACCAATTTGATAATGTGGTTGAAGATTTTTTATTGTAAGAAATTTTTTGGCATCGCATTATGATCAAATAAGTCATAAAATGGGTTGCATCACATCAAGTAGAAAACGAGGCATAGAATGATGATCAACACAGTGTTTTATGGATATACTAGTGTACCGTTGTTCTGACGGGGATGCGTCGTTCCGGATGCGTAATCGAATTGGTCAAATAGGAGCGTGACTCGATCGACCAATTTTTAATATCTTTAAATGAGTTTTCATTTTTTTTATCATATTCATATTTTATTTTATTCCGATTTTGTCTTATTCCTATTTTTCCTTATTTCAGTTTATGCTTATTCTAATTTCTATTTTTTCTTATTCCAGTTTAGGCTTATTCCTATTTTGTCTTATTCCAATTTTTTTATTTCGGTTTATGCTTATTCCTATTTCTATTTTTCCTTATTCCACTTTATTCTTATTTCTATTTTTCGTCGCTATATGTGTGATTCACTATTCTAAATATTCTATTTGTATATATAAACTAGTGTACCGCCCGTCGTCCCAACGGGGATGCGTCGTTCCGAATGCGCTCAAATATGGGCGGGCTCGATCGACCAATTTTTGGTGTCGTGCGGACTGAATTTAAATGAGTATTTTCATTTTTTTTTTTTATCATATTCCTATTTTAACTTATTCTGATTTTTTCTTATTTCGATTTATGCGTATTCCTATTTCTATTTTTCCTTATTCCACTTTAGGCTTATTCTTATTTTGTCTTATTCTTATTTTTTCTTATTCCGGTTTATGCTTATTCTTATTCCTCTTTTTCCTTATTCCAGTTTAGGCTTATTCATATTTTTCGTCGCTATATGTGTGGTTCACTATTCTAAATATTCTATTATATATATAGATGAATCAATGTATATATCATTTTATATCAACAATGTTTCAAAATTTAAGATGAATAAAAATATTATAAGAATATGATATTTCTTAATTTTTTTTATGATCTACACTTAGACACTCATGATATCCCACATCGGATACAGGAGCTGTATCAGCTAGTTATATAAGTAGAGTTATTAGCCCATCTGTCACCAATATGCCATGGTTTTTCATGGAAAAGGCCCTAGGTTGTGGTGACCTAGGGGATGTTGATGACATGTGACGCTGGACAGCTAGGCTTATCGGGTGTTACGGTCGGGTCGTTACAATAGTGATATGCATTTCTTACTTTATGTAAAATTAATGCATTGATGTGTAGAGTTTATAGTGAAACATAATGATATAATTATTACAAATATAATTCTTAATGAAAGAAAAAATGAAATGAAATAGAAGGAAAAAAATGTGAGAGTTTTGTTGAGATTATTTTTTTGTTATGAGTAGGATGTTTTTTACTAATTTGATCGTGAGGGGAGTGAAAGAATGAGAGAGAAATTGATGACAATTTTTAAGGTCATGATTAACGTTGCTCTTAGGGTTTAGTTTTTTAATACTAATGTGGTAATATACTGTCTGGGATGCCGACCAGTTTTGCACATTGTGCGTGAAAATCTCGAGACAGAAAAAGATATCAACCTAAGAAGACAAGAACAGTGAAATAAAAGGAGAGAAGTGACTGAGTGTGTGTGTGTATGTGATATTCCTTTGATCAAGCAAGAAGAGAAGATGCCGAGGAGCAATTTTGCAGGGTCTCTGTTGAGTCCGAGAGTTGATGTGGCGTGGCGATCGATACCCATTTCTGAATCTAACCGTAGATGGGTTTCTTAAGATGGGAGCTGTGAGTTGTCATCATAAACATAAGTCACTAACGCTTGATGGATTGGTTTGGTTAATTGTAACTCTGATGGATGTGGAATGAGGAATGGTTTGAATTTGCAGGTTGCGGTGACTCGAACTGCGGCGGAGGATGTGTTTAATGTGGTGAAAAGAGTAGTGATTTTGGGCACTCGGTGAGACATTGATTGGTTACATGATCCATTTCTTTCTTTTCGGTGTTGATGTGTGACTTTTGATTCACTTTGATATATCTTGATGATGCAGTTTAAGAAGATGTGCAATGAAGGTGCATACTGGGGTAAGTTCTTTTCGCCCAATGACGCAATGAGTCGCCTTGTTTGCTTGTACTTTGTTTTGAACTTGTGAGTGTGGACTGAAAAGCAGGAGGCGTAGCTGGGCTGTATGTCGGCATGGAGTATGGAGCTGAGAGGATCCGTGGTTCTAGTGACTGGGTATGATGTCGATGTCATATAAATGCACTTGCGATGACATTGTGCTTGCCTTGGTATCTTTGTCTACAGAAAAAATGCGATGCTAGGAGGTGCTTTGACGGGAGGCATTGTTTCTGCTGTGAGCAACCAGAGCAAGGACAAGATTGCCATTGATGCAATCACTGGTGCAACCATTGCTACTGCTTCTGTCTTCATCAACTATCTCACTTGGTATCCGCTGTGGCAAGGAAAGTTGACTTCATATGCTTCATATTTTGAGAACTTGAGATTTCAGTTGTTTGGATTTAGGCCACGTACTTGCCTTATGTAACCTGAAAAAAAAAAACTAGTGAAGTTATCCCTTATCGTCTTCTCCAGTGCGATCAATTTGAGATGACAGTCTTTACGCTCGAGGAGCAATTTGTCTTCGTTTCTCTTTCATTCACAGATAAGTTCCTCTAGGAGTTCATCAAACAACATTTCTTCTAGTGCTAGTCCTAAGCATTCTGTATCTACTTGAAGGTTCATCCACCCATAACTGTTAACTATGTCAAGAGCTGTGACACTTTTCACACCGTTACTTGCTTCAAAGATGAACCCTCGTAACTCCTGGATCCTTGAAAGAACTTTTCTAGAAACCTGGTATTCCGTTAGAGGTTGAGGATACACACTGCACTTGGAGCCTAATGAGGCTGGCCAGTAATATGCATCACAGTCTTCATAAATATCATACATTAGCTCGTTCATTAGATGAGATAGTAGCTGGTCTTCAAGGTCATCCTGGAACCCATTCAAGTCTTCCATTGTACCGAGGTTCACCAGTTGTTTGAGAGCATTGGGCAGGTCTGTCAAATCGACGATGTCCTTTGCCCTCGAGACATTTTCCTGAAAGGTATCTTCTGAGACTCTGCACGCAGCATTTTGCATCCCAGATGTTCCTGGTTCATCTTTATTCACCTCTGAGACTGATTGCTCATGAAAATAACTCCCACTCATTGCAGTTTCTGATCTGCTAAACTCCTTGGGCAACTCTATGCTGCCCAAACGCTCTCCCTGAAGAGCTTCGTGCATGGAGTGTGCCTTTCTCAACATACTCAAATCAGATGGATTATTATCAACACCATCTTCATTTGAGAGTTTTAGACTGTTTGAAGGGCTGAGCTTTAATTCTCTCCTGAAACCATTTTCAAGCAATTGGGTGTATCTTTCCTTTGACCCGTCCAAGGATAATGTTCTTCTGTGTGTACCTTCACCACTTCTATCCAATGGCAATTTAGATAGCATAGAACGACTTCGCAGAAGCTTAAAATTATCAGATCGGTGGGAGGAGGAAGAGGTGGTGGAGGACGATGGCGATGAGGATGATAAGGGAGAGGCCGTGGACGTGGAGGAACCTGATGGCCATACTTCACTGAGCTTATCTTCCAGCTTACTTGGCTGCAAGTTTCCATATCTGTTGCCAAACTCATTTGCAGCGGGATATGAACCTGACCTCCTCAGAGTCACTTTTTTCTGGGATTCGCCCACTCTATCACACCTATCAGCATCTGATTTTCTTGTGTTCTTCATGAATAGTTTCTTGTCTATCTTATAAGCATCAAAGAAATCTTCACAAGTTTTACTGGATTGATACTCATCCCCATCATCATGATCAAAATCTTCCTGCTCAGTCCATTGCTTCGACTCCTGTAGTGCCTTCTCTGTCTTGCAGTGATCTACTTTTTGGTCACCAAGATAATTACTTGAAGGCTCTAAATGGTGTATTGCATAAGTGCGCTTCAACCTAGGCTGTACAATGAGGCTGCCCTCAGTGGAAGTATGGGAGGATATGCTCTGTCGAATACATACCAAGGCCTGAAAAGTTTGTGATACGGAATATCAGTCACTTATGGTGCACCATGTGAGTCATGCATGATTATGTAAGAACTCACGTTGCAACTGGAATTGCGTTTCCTAGCTTCATATTCTTCATCGTAGTCAGATTCTCTTGGAACTGTCTTCGAACCATCTGGAAATAAGATACCGAAATCGGATTAGTGTAAGGAACAAAGCGGACAGGCTCACATATTGACCTATTAAATCAGCAGAGATGAGAAATTGATTTTTTTTATTATTTGCAAGAGTATCTCACATTTGGAGTAGCTTTCATGTTTTGGCCTTGTTTGTAACTTTAACTTCTTGAAACGGGAGAGATGATGTGGAAGCAAACCCAGAATACACCAACCTCCATGTCCATGGTACTTGTCAAATTGAGCTGTAGAGTGGTTACGCTCTAAGTGCTTGGCCATAGTGACTTTTCGCCCAGTGGATGGATCACTGACACAGCCCCCTGATAATCAATCATGGACAAACAGAGGTTATGCTAATTTATCACGATCTCTTATCTACAACTCGGAACACACCCTGAGATCAGAAACTCATATCTTACACTTATAGATATAATCATATAATAGAAAGAAATCACAAAAAGGAGAATAAAAAATGAATCATTCGAGAAGTATGAAAGTTTTGTATCTCACCAACTTCTGCCTTGAAATTAACAAATTCCCAGGTCACTCTATAAAGAGAATATAATGGAAGGGTAGCTCTAAGGATTATTAACAAATGGAGGCTAACAAGAGGAGCTGGCAGGCGGCAATTGAGAAAGAGATGAAGAAAACTGAAATCTGTTGAAGTCAAATAATAACAACTTAGAGCAAACTGAACAACAGGAGGCTGAATGACTCCAGAACTCCTGTATATTTCCTTAAAACTTGAACATGAAAAACATGAAAAAAATTACATTGAATGAAACAATAATGAGACCGGGATGAGAAGATTCAAAGATGAAATCAATATAGAATTTCTAGAAGCTAAGAAAATGCTTTGAAGGAGAATGAGCACTGTCCATGCAAAAACTGTTTTGGAATGGGGGAAGTCTGACTACGTCGGGTGCGGTAGGGCCGGTGACTAGTCAGGTAAGCCACCAGAGAGATATGGTCGTATGGATGAGGTTATAAGAGTTAGATAACCAATGTTATTAGTTGTTTCTTGTCTATATGCATGAGGTATGAAAATGATGACTTGTAAGTACCTATTAATAGGCCTAATTAATGTGTGATTAAATACTAAATGCTCACTCACTTTCAGGCAATAGTTAATGGTTAGTAGCTGGTGAGTTGAACCTACAAAATTTAGCAATGATTAAGTCAATGGAAATTGGAAACTGTTGACATGAGCATGAATGACATTAATTTTTCAGAAATGGGATACTTGATTTATATAATTCGGAAGCATAGATTGTAAGGAGCAAAATAATGCAGCAAGTACTGAAATAAAAGGGCTGATGACATAACTGAGTGTTATTCATGTCGAACCCAAATTCAGATTTGCATCATACTTTGAATTGATATAGACATACCTGATACCTGATGTGAGGATGATGAGTGCTTTTTGCTCAAGTTTAGCCGAGTTATCGACAACATGTACAGAATTTTCCGCCGAGAGAATGTGCTTCAAGTATCCAAGCTAAATAGCAAGCTGAATCAGGATTCAGGAATGATGGTTGGGCAACAAAATATTTAGAATCAACTTGAGTGATATTGGTTCAGCTTTACCTATACAAAGTTCGACAATGACAAGTCACACAATGCACTCACACTCTCCCAGCCAGGGTGAGAATTCAATTCGAATAACATAAAGCTTTTGCTCTAGCCCTGGCCCTTGATTAACTCCTTGGAGTTGAATAGTGAATGGTCCTGGAATTCTTCTATGTCTAACACAGGTCCCCTGGTAAACGGATCCGATAAAAACATCTGCACAATGGATGGTTAATAATTAGTATTGGCAAACTGAAAATACCACCCATCCAACACTGGGGTCTATGCAACGCAACAAAATGATTCACATTGATAACTCAAGCGTCATTTTAAACATGAATATAGAAGACTGCAATTTCTGCAAACCAATGAAGTAGTAATATGCTAGTTGTTGGAACTAGTTCATCAAAGTTTGAAAACTGAGTTTGACCTTGGAATTCAGTCATTGACCTATTTCCTTCTGTAAAAAATTAATTGCGAAAAAATAATAATCAAAGAACCAATCATATATAAAAAACCAAGCAAAGTGATGCCATGAAAACTATAGTAATCAAAATGTGAAATCAAACAATGAGAAGGACATTATCACTTATTCACAATTACCCAATTACCAGTAGCAAGCTACCCCAACAGGTCATCTTCTACAATGATCGCAATGAGCAAAGTGTGCAAAAAAAAAATTAAATGACAGCAAAACAATGTGCCAACCCCGTACAAACTACAGTATAATTAATTAATTATATTACGACTGATGCTGGCAATTTAGCTAGCTGATAAACCTTTAAGAAAAGAATTTTTTTTTTTGCTCAACAAAGAAAAGAATATTTAATGAGAGAATTTGGCAATATTTTTCTATTAAAAAAAAAGAAAAGAAAAGAAGAACAAGTACTGCAAACAGTAAATCCAATTGCCTGCTAGTTGACATCACCTTGATATTGGCTGATCATCTTTGTCATCATCAGCATCCAGCAACACAACAATAACAACAGTCTCCTGTGACCTCCACTCCACTCCACTCCACTCAACTTCTTCATCATCCGTAACTCATTCCTCAATCCCTTGCTGAATCTTGCAACCTTAAAAATGGCCACACTCTCCATTTTCACACCTACCCTAATCATCCTGTCCCTCGTCCTCTCCTCATCATCATCCTCAGCACTAAACATCATCAATCTACTCTCTACCTACCCAGATCTCTCTGACTTCACCAATCTCCTCATCTCCACTTCAGTCTCCACCGATCTCACTGACCGATCCTCCCTCACCATCCTCGCTGTCCCTAACTCTTACCTCCGTTCATCCTCCCTCACCCTCCACTCAACCAACACCTCCATTGCTGACGTCATCCGCTACCACATCATCCTCCAATACCTCTCCTGGTCCGACCTCCGCCGCATCCCCGCATCCGGCACACTTTTCCCCACTCTCTACCAAACCACCGGCCGCGCCGTTAACAACCTTGGCTCCGTTAACATCACACGGAACGCATCGAACGGATCGATCTTTATCCAACCACCAATTCCCGACTCCGATTCAAACGCATCAATTCTAACCCTAATCGAAACCCTACCGTACAATCTAACCATCATCACCGTCAATTCATTCCTAATCCCTTACGATCTCGACACCATCGCATCCGATACTCCCCCGCCTCTCGGTTTGAACATCACCAAAGCCCTAATCGACGGCCACAACTTCAACGTCGCGGCATCACTCCTCTCCGCATCCAACCTCGTATCTGAATTCGAATCCGATGAAACCGGCGCCGGAATCACAATCTTCGTCCCAACCGATGAAGCCTTCGCCGATCTTTCACTCTCACCTTCTCGAAACCTACAGTCGCTATCGGCGGAGATGAAGGCGGTCGTCCTCCGCTTCCACGTCCTCCACTCCTACTACCCGCTCGGTTCACTCGAGTCAATCGTGAATCCGGTCCAACCGACATTAGCTACCGAGTCAATGGGTGCAGGACGGTTCACTCTCAATATCAAAAAGCTTAATGGCTCTGTTGCTATTAACAGTGGCATCGTTCAAGCTACTATAACTCAAACAGTATGTGATCAAAACCCGATCGCTATTTTCGGAGTTTCTCGAGTTTTGCTTCCTAAGGAAGTGTTCGGTAAGAATCCGATCGTGTCGGTAACCAAACCTGGCGAGGGAAAATTGTACGAAGCTCCGTCAGCGATGCATTCTTTGGATTCTGGGTCTCCGTCTCCAGCGCCAGCTCCATCGACTGGTGATAAAAATTGTGAAGAGATTAATGTGTTGATATTTTGTATAGCATTGTATTTGATGGTTTGTTAATCATTCAATTCACACAGTAATGTTGCTATAAACGTCAATATGATTTTACATTTGGACAGCATGTTTTACTACTTATCATATATCAAATAAATTGGAATTATCAGTTCATATTTTTTCATTTTAAAACTTTAGATGCAGTGTTATGTCAGCTTACTACTCCAAACGGATTTGCTAAACTATCAGATGGGATTTGGATCCCGATACTGCCTACAATAAATTGCAGCTAATGATGCAATACAAAGTATATTAATAGGATAAGTTCCAGACGCAAATTCCAGTCAAGAAAAATTACGTAGGCAACGATGCCGTTTTAATTTGGTCCATTCAAAACTCTGCCGTTTTAAAAACGTAGCAGTTGATTGTTGTTTGACGGTGGGTTCCGAGTTTAAAATTAATACGCCATCTCAGATCTCACTCCCTTGATTAACAATTCGTTGCTGGGCTGCGTTGCGTGGGCCTTACTCGTAAATAGTTGAGACAAGAACCCAATACTGCTTGTTTATTAGGTTTTCGATTGCCCGCCCAATTC
>JAWWMW010062410.1:0-16444 GCA_035048345.1 Echeveria elegans
TATCCCACCACCTCCAACGCCCCCAACACTCCCGAACGCAGCTCCTAAAAATCCAACTATAGACCCAACAACAATCTTCCAACCAAATTTCAAGTCCTGAGTGTCACCCCGTCAAACAATATATGTTACAAATTCACAAACATAGAAATGAACATACGACAGGAGTAAAGTTGTAACTTACAGGCCAAACATGTCCCTCATAACGTCTACGTGAAGCAGTCGTTATGTTATGATCTCGAGTCCCAACCTCTTCCGTCTCATTGAAGCACTGAACTACATCACAAGCCATAAGAAAAAACCCACACAAAACCACAAACACAGTTACACGGGAACAACAATGGCTACATCCCTTTGCAGCAGCCATTGAAGTGTCTCGTAAGTTTTTTCCTTCTCAGCGTTCATTCTTCATCGAAAACCCAATAAATGCATAAATCCATCTGTACAAACAAAGCCTTATCGGAAAGGGAAAAAAACTAGTACGTGTCCCACACGCACTAGTGGACAGTTCTTCAAAGTAATTTAACAGCAGAAGTTCCCCATACAAACCTGTTTTCTCGTTTTCAACAAGCACTTTTAGTCGCACTCAAATAATCACCTACCGTAAGCACAAGGAAACCGGGAACCGTGTTTATGATTCATTCTCGGCTATAAACAATTAGGATGCGTATCAGAGCATATCATCTGGACATCTATCCCGTCGACAATAAAGCTTCTTTTCAATCAATACTCTTTCCGTCCAAATAATAACTCAGTGGAATGTCCCACAATCACCAGAAAATTAAGAGGTAGCTTCTGAATACTTAGCCTCACAATGTACTAGTCATACATTAAGCATTATCAACCACCATACTTGTTGCTAAGTCTTGTGGCACAGTTCAAATTTGGCAAAAACACCTAAACTATTCAAATAATTCACAAAACCAAAAACTTCTTAATAGTTTTCATATCGGCCTGTTCAGCATTTTTGGATCTCATTAAAATTTAAAACTGCCAAGAGTTAAATGGGAGGTACAATTTCGACGTTTAAATAAATTTCTGAAACAGCCTCTCATTTGTATAAAACATCATTTGAACTCGAATTTAACTTGTGCCACAATTTTCTATTTCAATTAGTTTATACATTTGTATACCATAACTCAGTGAAAGCTAGTAAAAGAATTTAAAAAAGCAACAAAAAGCTTACCCATTCGGCTCCACGTCGGTAACATCAACGTCCGGCTAAAAGCTCCGTCCGAGTTTGGTTAACCACGTGTTTTCATACTTCAAAAAAAAGATTCCACCTTTTGAATTCCTCAATATCATTTTGGACCCACTTCGATTTTGAACATTTTTTTAAGGATTTCTCAGTATTGCTGACACGATTTCAGAGACTGTATATCTAACGGGGGTCCTTAAAGATCTATTCTTTTTACATTTTGGGGACGGAAATTGACATGGGGACCGGGAAGGTGTGTTCTGTGTTGAAGTTGGAATGAGGGAAGAAGAAAGATGACAACGTCAGCAGTGGCGGTTTGTCTTCAAACCCGACCCGTCAATTTCTACCCGACCTGTAAAAAAGGTTTTGAAAAATTCGGAACTTGAAATTGATACTTTCTTATCATAGAAAAAAGAAAAAGAAATTGATACTTTTATTTGATGTATAAAAAATTAAATTTTGGTTCAAGTCGATTTTAAATTTGATTCTATTAATATTGAAATTTATTTCTCATTTTCTATATTCGAGTTCAAAGTAGCGAAGTTCGAGAAAAATTAAAAACTATGTCGTATATCAACTTTACGTAAAACAATGTTGGAAGTATATATATATTTCTTATAACTTAAAAATACAATAACAAATGATAAAAATGATACGTAAAATGATACAATATTATTTTATGACCGAATCACTAAGTTGAATGAAAATACGGAAAATGTATTATTTATTTCCCATATTTTTAGATGTCAGTAATGCTTCTGCTTGGTAAGAGCTGGGAATTTTCCTTTTTCCCATTTTTTTCCCGTCTCATTTTACCGTTTACAGAAAAAAATGGGAAAATGGAAAATTTCCCGTTGGTAAATCGGAAAAAAAAAACGGGAAATGGTAAAAGTTTTCGGAAACGATAAATTCCCGTTTTCCCGTATATATATTTATTATATATTTAATTATTTAAATTTTATTAAACAAATTAGTATTAAAATCAGAGATATTATATGTATTAGGGATGTTAATATTATTTGTTAGTATTTGTTAATGTCACAAAATATCTTATTTTTCTCTTGTTTTATATATTTGTAATAAAACATGAATGAAAATAAAATAAATAAAATATGTTTTTATGTATTATAAATGGAAAAACGAAAAAAATGAAAAACGGAAAATTTCCCGTTTTTCCCATTTTCCTGTTTTTCATGGGAAATGGTAAAAAATTAACGGGAAACGGAAAATAATTTTTCCGGGCGGGGAAACGGAAACGGAAAAATAGAAAACGGGAAAACGAGAATTTCCCGTTTGCTCTACCCTAAGCAGACGGTTTCAATTGAAGTCATCACTCATAACTTTACCCTCATTTGGGTATTCTGCAGTCTGCACATCATCTGCATGGTTAACCACTGTTAACATGTTTTAATCATCTACTCCCTCCGTCCCATTATATAGTTCTCCTTAAATGAATTTTTTTCACTCACATTTACACTATCTCTCCAATCTATTCACTTTCCATTCAATTTTTTTTCTACTTTTATCTCACATAATTTAATTTTCTTAAAAACTGTGACAAACTTCAAATGTGATCTATTTAATGGGACGGAGGGAGTATTACTTTTAAAAAAAATCTCAGATGAACATGTCTGTCTCTGTCTTAGATGTATGTAAAGGGACGCGTGAGAAGCACACTGCACACCCTTATCTTGTAAGCTATTTCCAGTCGTTGAAGGCCAATGAATGGCATCCATGTCAGCATTAAGTATATTTTTCTGTCTTCAGCACTTGGCCGAGACCCGAGAGTTTTAGTCTTATCTTCTGAAAATCTAATGCAATTCCTCGCCACCACACGTCCAACATTCTCCACCAATCTCTACTAAAACCGATCCAAACATCCTCTTCTCATTCATAATAATCAGTTAGCAACAGCTGCGAAAAGAGAAGACAGAGTGTAGTAGAAGAAGAAAAATGTCTCTCATAATCCCTACAAACATCGTCCTCAAACCCGCCAACAAGTTCTACATTGCCACCAGATCATCTTCTACAAAGCTGCTCCCACCAGCAACATCATCCATCACATGCTCCTCTGCCACCCCTGAACAACACCAATCCAAGCAGCAGCTACAAGCATTCTCAGCTGCACTAGCCATCTCCTCCATCATCCTCTCCGCCGCTGCCCCTCTCCCAGCATCCGCCGACATAGCCGGCCTTACCCCCTGCAAGGAATCCAAGCAGTTTTCCAAGAGGGAGAAGCAGTCAATCAAGAAACTGGAATCTTCCTTGAAACTATACGAACCGGACAGCGCCCCGGCCCTCGCTATCAACGCTTCTATTGAGAAAACAAAGCGTAGGTTCGACAACTACGCTAAATACGGACTGCTCTGCGGTGCGGATGGGCTGCCGCATTTGATCGTGAGCGGAGACCAGAGGCATTGGGGAGAGTTCATCACGCCAGGTGTACTTTTCTTGTACATTGCGGGATGGATCGGATGGGTTGGAAGGAGCTACTTGATTGCTATTAGAGATGACAAGAAGCCGACACAGAAGGAGATCATCATTGATGTTCCATTGGCTTCCAAATTGCTCTTCAGGGGATTCAGCTGGCCGATTGCTGCGTACAGAGAGTTCTTGAACGGCGAACTTGTCGCCAAGGACATTTGAGTACTTGCTCGCTTCGTGTTGTGTCGTGATGTGTGTGTGTATGCAAACACATGTAATCTAATTTCGTATGCTGAATGAATTTATGTGTTATTCGAATATGATATCTCCGGTTTCATCGCTGGTCGATCTTTACTTAGCTCCTCATCGGTGCACTTTGAGAGGTATAGGCCGAAAAATAAACGGTAAGATTATGCAGTGAAGTTATAAAAGTAAATATCAATTTATTAACTAGGTAAACAACTTTAAGATAGTTTGGTTTCTCTAATTTTGTCATAATATTCCAAGTTAGAACCTCGAACCCAATGTAAGCACATTTCGAGAATTACTTTTGAAAAAAAAAAATACGTAGAAAACTTACCAAGTTCATAGTACAATTAAGGTCGATCTAAAATCTACAATGTTAAGTGTACACTCTAATCGCAAGAACAAGTGACGAATTATTTTATATACCGAGTCAAGTATATATATACTACTTTCGCTAATCTGACCCTCTTAACCCCCTGAAATGCCCCTTAGTTCCGCCATCCACAACTCACAAGTCAAGATTTTTGAGTCGAATGTGATAAAAATTTGAATATAATAGCATTCACATGGTATAAGAGCCGAAAACACAAGATATGGGCCTAATTCGTGGTGTTGGACGCACATATGAGCTCGAATTACATAACAAGGCACCCGTTGACTATAGTGTAAGGTCAGATCCATTGAGGGGGTGTCATGAGTGAGTCGGTTTGAGTAAGTTTGAACGTGGAGAGAGTCGCATGGAGTGCGCATACTAATTTAAGAAGGGGTGTCTAATTCCTCCAATGAGAGACGTGTTAGATTGAAGGAAGAATGACTAACATATATTGGGTTCCACTACGATAACTCACAAGACAATACTTTTAAGTTAAATGATTGTGTAAACTGGAAAATGTTACTAGCATTTTGTATGGTATCAGACTCACGTCCTAAGCGATTCAATCGACGTGCGTGAAGAGTGGGAAGCGTCCATATTTAGATGATGTAGTCTTATTTACAATTGTAAATTTAGGGCTGGAATGTAAATTTACAATTGTTTCATCTCCCGGTTCTTTTTCTGATAGGGCTGGAATCGGTAATTGCGTCTTTACTTCACTGCCCTGTCAAAAATTAGGGTTTTTCATTTTTTAACCTCCAGTCACTGAAAACGACCGCTCGTCTCCCCGCATACATGTATGTAGTTTCCCCTGCGTGTTCAACTAAGCTTAAATATCATTTCTTTTTTGGTAATTGTTTGTATACCAAATTGGTTCGAATAGAAGGGTTTGTTCTTTTGACATTAACTGAAACTGAACTGAACAGAAAATTAAAAATTAATTAATTAATTAATTAATTACATTTGCATATTATTTTTAATTTTAAAAAATAGTTTTGACAATAGTGAATGCGTCTTAAGCTTGTCTCATAGTTTCACGTCTTATTACACTTTTAAAATAATTTTAAAAATAGTGAATGTTTATCTACTAAATTGAACTGAACTGAATTGAAATTAAATTAATGTCAAAAGAACAGACCCTTAGTCTAGTTTCTGATTCAGTTATGCATTCAATTTATGAGCTAGTGGTATCTGCTTGAGTACCCCTGAAATGTCGTCCTTCAGTATGGCGCAACCGGCCTGTTTCCATTTTTACTTCAGTTTTAGCGTATGAACTACTGAACATGACATGATTGAGTCCTTGGTTAATTGATAAAGTTCGAGTATTGGCAGCATTCCTAGTATGTAATGGGCTTCTTGGCATACTGACTGCGGTGCTTTGACTGTAGTGGCTAGTCAAACACTGTTAACTCTTGGCCACCATTCCTGGTTCTTTATTCATGGTATTCGCTATGGAAAAAGCAAATGTTCTGATCAGTTTTGTTTACTTCTCTGAAGCATTGCGGAAAAGCAAACCGGAAATGTCAGTTGCAACCAGGGGTATTTTTCTTCTTATTTATAACTCCAAATATTGTCATTTATGGACTGCCATTTTTTACAGAACATTCCATCTACTCTGTTTTTTACACCAAACAAGGGACATATTTGTTTACAATCTTACCTTGACATAGGTACCGAGCGCGAGATTGCATCAATACAACTTGAGGTAATTTTTTTAGTTTTATTATTGTAAGTGTTTTCTTTTTTGTCCTGCGACTTGCATATCCTCTTTCACACTTATTTTTACCGACCTCTGATCTGCAGGAGAAGAAATTGGTAGCAGAGATCAAGAAAACAGGCAACGAGGTCAATTTCTTACCCAAGTTGTATCACGAATTATAAGCAATCTTTTATACTAGTGTTAAAAAGAAGTCATGCTTGCTGCTCGCATTGCTCACTGTACAGTTACCATTTAATAGTATTGGAACATTGGTAATACTGAACTGTGTGAGGAAGTGACTAAAGTGTGTTATAGATTCCCAATTTATTCCTCGCTTTGGACTTTAAATGTATTTGTAACCACAGGCAGCAACACGAATCTTAGCTTGTCAACTTGTGAGGTTGCGATAGCAGATCACAAACTTGCAGGATAGTCGTGCACAAATTAGAGGTGTTGCAACTCGCACACAGGTTCGTTCATTGCTATCTATCCATGAAGAAAAAAGATTTGTATCTCTCCTCTTTGGATTTCATATGATGTCAATTACCAGGCACTGTATGCTAGCACATCAATTTTAACTGGAATGAAAGTGCAACCTAGGCAATGGTTGCGATGAACCAGGTTTGCCCACACCCTAAATAATTTTGATTACTAATTCATCATGGCGCCCATTAATGTCTACTGAAGTCATCATGCATGTTTTAGCTAATAATTTTCTGTTCTTCTCCGCTTGACAAGCATATTTGTATTTCTATCTCTCTCTCTTAATTGTTGCAAATGCCACTTCCCAAGCAAATTAAAGTGATTAAAGAATTTCAGAAGCAGTCAGCTCAGATGGACATGCATGACGGTACACACTTATATAAATCTCAGTGATTCCTTTCTCATTTATGATGCCTGCACTTGTGACCTCCTTATCGTCTGAATACGGTGCTGCATATTCATCATATGAATACTTATAGGATGTGCATATCTTCGTTTTTTTTTCTTTCTAAATCTTTACATTTTGATTAGTTTTAGAGCCTTCAGTTGGTGCTATATGCATGGGTAACGTAACCCAGCATTACGTAAAGGGATTCAATATTCAATATTGATGTTAACATCAATTTCCATTGAATTTCCATGTGGATATGCCTTTGTTGTTAAGCCATCTGGCACTACGTCTCTAATGTTTTTAAAATCTTGGGTATTCATACTTATGAGTTATGAACCAGATTGAGATGATGTCAGAGTCCATTGATGAGACTCTGGACAAGGACGAAGCAGAAAAAGAAACCGAGGAGCTAACTAACCAGGTAAGTATAAATTTTCAATACGTTTATATTGACCTTCTTTTTACATGACGCCAAAGTCACGATGTTTTTATCTTGGTGACCCATGTAGGTGCTGGATGAAATTGGCGTAGGTATTTATCTGAGTTGGACAAGCATTCGTGGCGCGCATATGAATTTGAAGAGGGAAGATATCACATTCGAGATCATAAAGAAGTTCAAGAAAGATGAAAAAAATATACATGTAGTTAAGCTAGATCAAATAGTATGGGAACAGACCATCGATTGAATTGACAAAGGAATACATTTGCTTATGTATCTCTTTCTTTCATCTATGCATCTATAAATTAAAGCTCAACCTGGCTTGGCTTGGTGCTGGAAACTTAAGAAGACCAAGCGAAAATGTAAGATACAATGTATGTATAAGAAAACCTTTCCGCAAATAAGCCACTGGGATACAAGCTAATGTTGAGCAGCCTAGTCCTAGCATTCCCTAGGACAAGCTACTAATCATTATACGACGCTAATACATATTTATTGTTATAGATTTACCTTTAAATAATTAAATAACAAAAAATACCCTCAATTACAATTTCCAACGCAATTGAGCATGTAATCTTTTATTTTCAATTTTCTTTATTGTAATTAAAAAAAATTGGGTTTCATACATGGCAATTGGTTTTCTTATGAGGCAATTCATGCACTTCAGAGATTTGTTTTCGTTGAGCTTCAACCCAAAACCAAAGGTGAAGTACTTGCACCATAACTCCTCAGCCCTTAACTTTTACCACAAATGGTGGTCTAATTTTCTGCTGTCGGAAAAATGGTGTGCAGCATTGACATCAAAAAGAACATAATAGAGTGAGAATTCAACCAGGATTCAAAATTGCATTAACATCCACTGCAAGATAGTTCAACATACAGAAAACAAAGGATAAGTCGGAATAAATATATTATTCTTTTCAAAAGCATAATGATTTTGAGGCATATAATAACTAAACCCTTGACTGCCATTTCTGGAGAACCACTCCTGAAACATAAATAAGAAACCAAGATGAGGAGATGCGGAAGTGGCATAACCATTTTAAAAAATACTAGTGGAAGAAATGATATTACTTACAGATTTTGTTGAAGGCAACAATGTCACAGCTCTGAACATACTCATTGATTGGCTCAGCTGTGAGATAATCCTCAATCAGATTGTCAACGGATACCAAGTCGTCAACAATGGTCAACATGATGGTCATTTTCTTGATGCCATATCCAACCGGTTGAAGTTTGGCTTTGATGAAACACAAACATCAAAAAAATCAGATAAAACATCTTGGAAAATGCATACTAAATGCGAAAGTCAATTCAAAAGACACATACATGCTCCCCATGTGAGACCCTCTAAATGAACACTTCTGACAGCTTCCTCAAGCTTCTTCATGTCGGTTTCATCATCCCACGGCTTGACATCCATCAGAACAGATGACTTCCCAGCTGGTTTATAGCAAGGTATCGAACCACAATAATTAAATATTGCACAGTAGTAATAATTGATAAACGGCATACTGTTCTAGACATGCAACAAGCAATATCCAAACTTCATGCCTACTGTTGACAGAGATTCAGTTAAAGGCATCGGTAGGAAACAATCTATATTCTATTCAACCACAAAGATGATTTCATGAGGTTTATTTATGGTCATATACCACTAACCTTCTTTCTTCTTGCCAGATGCCTTAACAGCTGCAGCTCTCTCCTCAGCTGCCTTCTTCTCTTCCTCGGTTTCCTCACCAAACAGGTCAACATCATCATCATCATCCTCCTCAACAGCTGGAGCCTGATAGACATGCAAAAAATATTACTTGCACAATAAACATATATGATAGTATACAGAAATTCAGACGAGATAATTGTTCATAACTGTAGCTACTTATTCTAAGAAATACAAAAATTCAACATATAGATTACAAATAGAGAAAAGATAGTACATTGGCTTCTGTTGCTGGAGGGGTTGCAATTTCTTCTGCAGCTAAAGAGCTCTTGATGACAACTCCAGAGCCTTCTCCAGAAACACCACTGCACAATTTAATATGCTGAAATTAGGCATAACAAAAACAATATGAGCTCAAAAAAGTGTTAAAAGGTTATTAAATTAAAAGAATTGCAAACTAATACTCACGAGATCCTGAGGAGGGCTTCGATGTGGTTGTACCACCTGGATGCATTGACATACTCAGCTGAAGGAGCCTTGGATAGAGCAGCATGGACTGCAAGATCATCCTTCGAAGCTTGGTATCTAGTATGTCAACAATGTTCAGAAGCATTAGTAGAGTCACACAACATGGGTACGTCAAAATCATTAGAACACGCCCAACGTATTAAACGTGTATGGATCATAAATAAAGCAGCTTACCCAGTAATGTAACTCCTGGTTAGGAGATACTCATCAAGCTTCTTGAGTCCTGCATCAGATCCAAGTCCCTGAAACACAACTGCCATTGCTGCAGAGGAAATTACCTGCTCAACACCAAATCCATAAACATCATTAAAATATATTAATTTTATCATTCAAACTTTATACCAAATCACAAGCATCGATCATATCCACTCAGTAATGTTACTCCTGGTTAAGAGATACGAAACTTAATTCGCCAAATCTAAGGCGCCTGGTTCAGTAAAACGTACTTAGGAATAAAAATCGAACGAGGAGAAGAAGGAATCAAAACGACTTACCAACGAAGGATGGCGAACTAAGGAGGCGATCGGGACGAGACGGCAATTAGGGTTTTTGGAAAAACAGGCATCAACAATCTTCCAGTATTTATAGTATGGAAATATTACCAAAACACCCCTTCCTGTACTTCGAAAAAAATTAGTATTAACCCCTGCTGTTTCTGACATTTGGGTTATTGACCCCGTCGAACGCAACTCGGACATCATCTTGCGCTGCACGCACCGGAAACTTCTCTCAGTCTGGAAATAGTAATGTCGGTCAGATGATTGGCTGCGATTCCTGTCATTGTTCCTCCCTGATTCCTGTCTCGTAGGATTTCAAGTCAAAAAGCTCGATCTCCTACTAGGAGGATCTTGGTGTTTGAATTCTTCGTTTGTGAGCTCACCAGTTGTTTTTAGCATGGCTTTTTTACTTTTAATATTTCTACACTACAGTTGCTTCTATACTAGAAATATTACGAGGCTGGAGTCAAGAGTACCTCGCTTTTTCTGCCGCGTGGTTACTAAGTCTCAGATTTCTGATGGTGTTTAACTAGTTCATGATTGTGTCTCTAGCTTCACAATCCAGTATTTTCCCCTCCATTGGTATCAATCCGTCTGGAAAATACTGGATGGGTACATTTTCTGGAACTCCAAGTTGTGACAAGTTAACTGTCTCGTATGCTCTTGAAGCGTTCCAACAGTGGTTTTCATGTCTTTTGTGTGATTCCGACTAACTCGTTTCTTATCATGGTGGTCTTCAATGGTGGGAACTGGGAAGTACTTGGATAAAAACTTCTCTTGTAAATGCTCCCAATTTGTGAACGATCCAGAACTTAGTTTCGGTAAGCAAGTTCTTCGAGCAAGAGTTCACCATGTACAGATTTTCTAACATTTTCTGGTTTCTGAAAATTCACTAAAAATAATAAAATGAAAAAAGAAAGAATCTGCCCAGAAAACCCGCGAGGCAAGTGCTAATTCAGAGTCGCGATACAACAGAGGGTCGTGATTATCTTTAATAGAGCAAGGGTCACGAGAAATCTGGGGAACAAGTTCCGAATTTTAATAACAATTAAGTAAACAATTAAACAAATAAAATAAACAAACAAACAAGAGAATATCTTTATTAATCATTCTAAGATTCAATATTCTGACAAAGGTAATAAGTTTGTTAATCATTCTAAGATTCAATATTCTGTCAAAAGTAATATTTTTACTTAGGTGCTACGACTTTCACGATAAAGTTTACGACTAGTATTAACAGATGAACTGAATACATAAAATAGCTTTAAAGTTTCCACTATTTTAACGCATCAACTCATAAATCATGTTTAAATAATTAACAACTAATCATGAAACATATTCTCTAAATTTTGCTCTTTGTTGGTTTTGCTCCAAAGAGCAATTCTTCATCATGAGTAGAGGGCAAGATTGAAGATACACCCACTTTCTTCTATGAATACTAAACCACTCTATATGGAGGCGAAATTTGAGTAGTGATGGCAACGACAAGGTACGAAATGGAAAAGTAGTCAGACACGATCTGTTATATCTTCAAAGTGCGTTACAACAGGTATCGTCAGACGGATTTGAGTGGAGCGCAAGCAATGATCTCAACAAATCATCCGGTTGTCTTGAAGCACAAGTTGCAATCTAAAGATGTGTGCTCTGTTGTCACTAGGCCACTTCGACACATCATGGAAATACTATCTTGTCTCCTCAGATTGTGTCCTTGTTATTTTTGAAGGAAGTCTCTGAAGTCAATAACTTAGAGAACACGAAGTCAATAAGTCAAAGAAGCAAGTGACAGCTCATCTTTGAGCCTATAAAACGACATGAACGATGGGTTGAGTGAGAGACTCGATTCTTCTTTTGCTGGGTTCAGGGGGTGAAGATGGTGTCTTAGCTCCATAGAGCAAGAGTTAGGTTGGTTGATTGTCCAGTGGAATTTGTGTAATTTACTTATATTGCGAGGACATCAAATATTGTCATTAGAGCATAGAATAATCGTCTTTTGACATTTTAGTACTCTACCTTGATAACAGGGACATATTCTCCAATGAGGTTTAAGAGGAGCCACTTCGGACCAGGCTATAAAGGAGTTGAACCAGATCATCAAATCTTGATGTCTTTTACTTGCAGAGTTAGATTCAATGAGGACGAGTATATTATCTAAGGACGGAATGACTTAATTTTAATCGTTGATTTGTATCAATCCAAAGGTTGAGATTGATAATTTATAATCTCAACCACCCATATATTATCCAATCGTATTTTGTGCTAATTTATTTTCTATTTTAATTAAAAAATATTTTAATCACAACCCTCGATTTAATCAAAATCAACTATTGAAATTAAGTCTTCCCTTCTCACAAAAAGTTAATGTCTCTATAGAACTCAACTCTTTACTTGCAATATCTACTTGTTAGCCATATCATATTTCCTAACTAACACGTTTGAAACATTAAGTTCAGTCATAACATCTAATTCCAATTGTTACTGTTTTTAAATTTTAAAGAATTTAAAAAATATATCATGACATATATGAAATATGAAGTTCTAATGTTTGATTTTAAATTCAGTTCAAGCCAACTTTATTTTATATTTTTATTATACTTAACTAGTTGCGCTCCCATCGTCCTGACGGAAAATTTTCCATATCTTCATTTGATTCATCTAAAAATGCTAAATGTTTTCCGCTTAATTTTTTTATTTTAATGTTAATTTTAATAATTTTAAATTTTAAATTTCAATTTAATTTTTAATATTTTTATATTTTCAATTTTTATTTAATGGACCAGATCGGGTCTGTTATCTTTAATTTTAATAATATATTTGTGATTAATGGTGGAAAGAAGGATAAATTAGAAATTTAGTTAATTTTATTTAATGGGCCAGACTGTGCATATTATTTTTAATTTTAATGATATATTTATGATTAATGATAGAGAGACTGAGTGAGGAGTATAATTATAATTATAATCTTTTATTATACTTAATATAACAATGATTTTCAAACTTCACTCAGCCGCACGTATTTGTGCAACTTATTTGTGATTTTTCACACTCCTAAACCGCATCAAACCGCCCTGAGCCCACCCCTAATATTTCCCGACTCGACGCGCCGGAAACCAGTCTCAGCCGGCAGATAACAATGTCGGTCAGCCAATCGTGTGCAAGTCCCGTCATCGTTCATTCGGCAACTGCGCCTCTGTCAGGTTCCCTTGCCGAACCGCAATTAACGAAGTCGGTTAACGAACTACGCGCTTTATCGACAGCCATACATACTTTCAACCTCAGATACGATGATCTGCAGAACCATCTCGATTCCATTCAGAAATCGATCAATCTATTAGCAGAGGATCCGAATGCTCGAAACCAAGTTGATGACCTTCCAACTTCGGTCCTACCAGAATCGCCTCTTCGGCCGGCTAGCCCTAAACCTAACCCTAATTCGTCCAATCGGCCAGAATTGGAGATTTTGTGCGAGTCAATGAGTGGGAAGGGATTGAGGAAATACATCACTTTTAGTCTCAATAACATTTCGAAACTACGCATGGAAGTGCCCAAAGCTTTAAACTTGTCGCCCAATCCAGCAAAGTTGGTGTTGGAGGCTGTTGGGAAGTTTTATCTGCAGGGTAGCAAAGCATTTACTAAAGACTCTCCTATGATTTCCGGCAGGCAGGCGGCGATTCTTGTTTTGGAATTGTATATCTTGTCAGACTGTTGTAAAGAAGTGGATGATCTGGTGAAGGCTGAAGCTGAGTCTGCTGCTTGTGCTTGGAGGAAGAGGCTTGTTTTAGAAGGAGGGATATCCAAAGCTTTGCAGATTGATGCTAGAGGCTTGCTTCTGTTTATTGAGTCGTTTGGAATTCCAAGTGCGTTTAGAAGGGATGATGTGATTAGTTTGATATTGTTAAGTCATCCGAGGGAGATAGCTGATGCTCTTAAGAAGTCGCGCCACATTTTCCCCAGAGTTTCTGGTATGTTGGGATTTCAGTTAATGGAATCTCTGATGTTGATTAAAACTTTTAGCTTCACGGTTTACCTTAATTGTAGATACCATAAGTATCTAGTAATGCCAGTGGTCGGGAATGGTGTGTTATACATGTTTATGAAAATGCAGTTGCATAATTATATGTGCTTATCAAAATGATGATGGAAATCATGTGTTAAGAAGGGAGAGTGTCATGTCACTGTGTAATCCTTTTGTTTTATCTGCTGAGGGGCGTGAACCAATGTTTTCTTATGTCAGTTTAATAGACTTCAGACTCTGGTTAAGAATGTTGAAGCTGAGTAGCCAGTATTGACTATATCTTTCGTAGAATGGTTGATTCCAAGGATTTCTTTGCAACATTTGCTTGTAATGCCTTCATTGTCTACTTTTGTTGCTCTTGACATTCAATCAAGCTTCTAATATTTAATCTTTATAACATTGGTTTTGAGATCACTTTCCATATAATTTACTAGATTATATTTTCCGATTCGATTGTTTTTGTAGATTGGATCCCTAAAATGATAAAAGGTGGCGTAAGAGTTAAAGCTGTCAGTCTTGCGTATGCTTTTGGGCTCGACAGTGAGTTCCAAACACATGATATCTTGACACAACATTTAAAGGAATCCAAAGAATCGTATGATAGGAAAAAAAGAGAAGCCTCAGCTTTTCCACAAAGAGCAGTAAGTTCAATATATATATATAGTTCAATCGAGTAAGGTTGAGCCTATCTGAACGATTATATCATTCAATGTTTATTTATTTTTACAGATGGAGGCGACTGAGAAGCATTTAGCTGCTCTGAAATCCATTGTTGAATGTCTGGAGTACCATGGAATCAACCCTTCAAAATTTCTCCCAAACTGGCAAATAAAGGAAATGATTGTCAAGGCGGAAAAGGAATTAGCACATTACAAGGAGAAAGTAGAAGCCAAGGCATTACAAAAGAGGCAAGATGAGGAGTTAGAGTCCCGCCAGAAACGTCAACGATACACTGCTGAAACTTCACTCATACCGGGCCAGCTCTCTGGGTTGCATGATGGAAGGTCTACTGTCGCTCATGTGGATCGTTACAGCTCATATGACTTAGGCAGCAGGTATGCAGGATCATATTCAGAGATTCGTGACGAGATTGTCGTAGACAAATTTGGGCAAATTATAAATCTGAGGGACCAGCCATATGGATGGAAAATTGTGAATGGTGCATATGATGAACGATTAGGTGCTGCACGAGCTGGCAAATATGTTGTTGCTGATAGTAAGTACAGGTTGTTTGGAGCTTCTTCCCTTGAAGGCTTTCCAGGTCTCCAAGTGAATCCATCCACCACTGCTGCTACGTTAACTTCTATTGCTGATCGATATCAATTTGCTGAATCAGTTGAAGGCCACTCGCTCTATGGTAGCACTTCTCAGCAGCTTGGTGCTGCCAGTGTTGCTGCTCCTCCAGTCATTCCTGATCAGCACGCGGCTTATTACTACCAGTGAAATATCTTGGCAGTGTACTTTTTTTTGTCGGTTTATTTTATTTAATATGTATAATGGAAACTGGAATATCCAGAAGTGACTTGTGGGGAGGTTATTTTAATTTCAGTCATTTTCATGCATTTAACATTGATTTGATACAACTTGATTTTTTTTTCTCTTCTTGCTGGACCTGTTTTTATCAAACTTTATTTAGGAATTTCGTTAATAAGGTGACACCAAATGATCTGCAATTCAGTGGCCGAGCTACAGCTCCCTGTATAACTTGGATTGTCGCTTAATCAAATAGAATAACAAACTCTCTCAGTGACCTTTTTCACTTTTTCATCCAAATTTGCGGAATGCTTGCATACACGCGCATAAGAAAACAAAATCAACGTGAGGTTAAATTGGACGGAAAAGTAAAAAAAATATGGTTCTTTATGAACAGAGAAAAGAAATAGATGGTTTAGTGGAAAATTGAAACATAAGAGTCTGTATGTGGAAACCACCTAAAGATACATATAATTTTTTTTTGTAATAATCCCTTAAACTTCAAATTAGTTTCCATTGATTTATTTATATAGAACAGCATGTCTAGCTAATTTCCTTATATCGTTTTAGAGTATTAACTTGTAAATGCTTGTTTTTTAGACTTCATCTTAATGTCACAACGCTTTTTATTATTATTTCTTTGTGCTTACTCTTAACGGTTTCCGAGTTATTTTATCAAGAGAAGCCTTGAAACGCAAACTTGTGAGTTGAGCTTTTTGCTAGGAGTGACGCTAGAATAGACTTATGTTACCTTGATGGAATTCGTGTATGGTTAGACTAGGTATGAAATTAATATCACATAAGCCTTGACCGGAGGACCTATGCGGGGTTAAAGAGTTTTGATTAGAGTATAATTGCATGAAATTTTATTTTACAGGATTATTGAAGTGCATGATAAAGCGAGTTCACAAGACATTATTGTAAGTCGATATACTCCCTCCGTCCTCCTTTGTTGTGTACATTTGGTAGTTATCACGAAATTTAAGAAATAATGATAGTGTGAGAGAGAAAATAATATAAAGGT
>JAWWMW010062431.1:0-16439 GCA_035048345.1 Echeveria elegans
GATATTAATTGGATAATCTCAGCCATTGATTAGAAGATACATCAATGATTATGATCTCTTTATACTTTTTATATTTAAACATTTTTTACATGATCTCTATCCATTATAATATGATTCTATTGTGTGGTAAACTCTTACGATTCTACGATACGATTCTACGTATCGATTCTACCTAAATGAAACGAGTCACGGTAGAAACTCGAGTTTGACAACCTTGTTCTTCATGTCCGTCTTGTTTAAAGCTGTTGAAGCTTTGGTTTCAGAGTGTCTGCATGATGAGGACAAAGCAGAGCCTAATACTTGTCTGCGGAGGTGAACAGCAGTGACGCATTTGTGCCTCAAAACCCGAAAGAGTTTGACATTGCAGCTATAATTGGCTTGGGTTTTGTACAAGTCACGAGCTTGAATTTCTCAGTGAATATAGTATCTGGTTTTGTGAGATTCAATGTTTGTGGTGCAACTTCTGCAACACCAAATAAAACCAGCATATTTATGAGATTCAATGTTTGTGGTGCAATTTCTTTCATACACAATTTGTTGCTCCTCTATGAACACCAAAGAACTTAATGATACAAAATGCATATGTATGACACATGTTTATATTAATATCATTAGCTAAAAACGGCAATCCTATTAATTTTTTATATAGCTTGGGAACATCATATAAATTATAATTAATTATACAAAATCATCATTATAATATACCAATTTGTGCAATAATATAAGAGAGTGTGTAGTTTGTGTTATTCAATTAGTTGTACGTTGTTTGTTAATTAGTTGTACGTTGTTTGTTCCGTTGAAAAGAGTTGGCCCTCGTGTGTTCTTTTACTTCAAATAACTACACTAGTGTTTTGCTTCACAGTGTAATTCACGTGATTCATTTATGCGTAAAAAATTCAGCCCTATCTATTTTCAAATCATGACTCCGCCACTGATCACTCTGACACTCTTCAAATGAGCTGACCTGCAACCTAATAAATAAAGCCAACACAATATTATTCATTACTAGCGTACCGTCCGTCGTCCCGGCGAGTATGCGTCTAGAAGTGGCAAATGCGTGGATTGAGTGGTTTATGGATGTATTTTAAACGGACTGGATTTTAAATGGTCTAGACCATTTAATCCATTTACACTAAATGGATTAAACGGATTGGATTAAATGGTCTAGACCATTTAACCCATTTAATCCATTTAACCTTTTTTTACCTAAACATATTAATACCATATAAGACCATTTAATCCATTTAGTCTTTTTTTACCTAAAAATATTAATACCATATGTCCAAAATGACTATCACAACATTATTTCACCGAGTGTCACAATGACAATTTGAATGCAAAAAAATGAAAAGAGAACAATGGATTGTAAATGGAATTTTTAATGGACCATTTAGTAAGATATTTAAATGGATTGTAAATAGATGGTTAATGGGTTGTAAATGAATTTTTAATGGACCATTTATATAAATGGTCCAATTTGCCACCTCTAGATTAAACATAAAGGTAAAGACTCAGAAGTTATAGTTTATACTCAATGAGATAATTATTCCTTATCATGAACCTAACTAGAGATATCATTTCTGATAAACTCTTTACTTAAAATTTTCAAACTAGCTAGAAACTTAACATGTGGGCATTTTCTATAGAACATACTGATCATATTTTTGTTGCTTTTGATAGCATGCAAAAGTCGGTACCCTTCTCTATCAAATTATAGTTTTCCTGTCCGGTACGATCCTCAGTTTGTAAATACAATGAATTCTATGAGCAATACGTATTAGATGATAGATCACGTATTTCGCCTTTGGATAGTACCTGACATGGAATAGTAGCCCATTGCGAGCCTTGATTGGCTTAAACACGTCAATATGATTGAGTTTCGCGTGCCATGGCAAAGCATCCCTTCTAATAGATAACCATCCCTTGACTGCTTCTGCAAAAAGGGAAAAACTTATAACCACCATCAAGTGTATAGACAATACTTAAGTAAATAAAAAAAACAACATATGATTTTCCTGTCCCACTGTAAGTAAAAAGGACGATTCCAGGAGAATGTAAATGAGCTACTGTTTAACTATATCTTACACAAGTGATTGTGATCTGTTTATGGTGACAAAATTCAGCATCAATAGATGTCGTACAAAGGATCAATAATTCCATATGTTCGAATTTGATCCACAAGTTTAAATAGATCCAGATCAAATTTTTAGAGTGGCTGAATTCGGGAGGGACAGCAACTGGTCCCCTCTTGTTTCAATTCCAATGAATCCCACTTGGAAAATAAATTTCCTTGCAACTATCATCTATACAAGTGGACTCCGAATAGAAAATAATCACCAGCAAATTTCTTTTATTGAACAAATCTAACAGTGGCTTTAGTACCAAATTATTGCAAGAAAGTCCTTCAAAAGATGTTCCTCATGTCAGTGGTTCCACTTCTACATGAATAAGAGTGTATCAAGAATAAGCAAAATAATCTTCATCATAAAAACAAAATGCATTGCTACCTTTTGATCATAAGATAAAACAACGGCAGAATTAAACCACAATAGCTCTGACCGATCATGTCTTGGTTGTAAAACAACTTCAACTATTGTAGCTTTCAAACCTCCAGTTAGGTTTCAGCCACATTTCAGACCTGTAATGAGCTCAAAGGACAAGCTTTGGTAGTTGGGATAACCAATAGCACAGATATACAAAACACTAATTTGTTACGTAATTGCGCCCAACTGTTTGGTGTGTCTGATTTTATCAAGAAAAGTTATTCGCAGCCGTGTACCTTCGATTTGGGAAAGTTGGCTTTTTTTCCAACAATGTCCAACTAACTATTCAGGTAAGTGTGGCTATCCATGTGGTTGCACTAGCACAGATGACAAATTCATCTGAATCATCTTGGATGCTGTCATGAGCAAATATATGGCCAACTACAAAATGCAACATTCAAAATTAACAAATCAGTAAATAACTGAATATTTTCCAATAAGACATTTTAAGTGAGGAATTTGACCAAAATTAAGATTCACTAATATTATATCTCCAGGCAGGACCACAAATAGTCACTAATTTATACCTTCAACTTATTGTCTCCAAAAATTTCTCCAGAAAATCCAGTCTACCACTAGTTTGACTAGAACTTCCTTTTTTTTTTAAAGCCTCATGATTTCCACTAAATTTGTTTGCAACAATAGGTACATCTTTGACACTACTGGATAATGTCAGCATTTCCATTTCGCACATTTATTAGATCAATTGAAAAATATCACTCACCAGTGGCATGCAATATTTGCGAAATAATTTCTAGGGTAACCGATTTGTCACTTCAATAGCGGACATAATTTTTCAGCAAATGCCATGCTGTATCATGTGAACGAATTACTTCATACGCACTCACCACGATCAATAGTTTGGTGGCGAATGCTAAACTTGAAGGCATTATATAAAGGAAGCTAAATGAGAATCATATAATTATAAACATCATTTACCTGTGAGTTACGAGTGGCTGAGATCCAAAGGAACACCAAAAAGATCTCATGGAATCCTTATCATCTTCTTTCAATTCTAAAATGCCACTCTATGATCATCTCATACCCGGCCGGGACCCATTCCAATACACACCATCCCACCCATCTCGTCCGTCCAGATACAAGAAAAGAGAACCCCTACCGCCACGCCTTCCTCCAACACCAACATTCCCAGTAAAGTTGTTTTCAAACCCGACAGGGAGAGTGACAAGGGGAGGAGGGTCAGTCCACAGCCGGTACAGCAGACGTTGCCAGCTGCGGTGTTTAACTTACTTGACAATGTGATCAATAACTTCATTGATCCACCACTGCAGCCATCAGTTGACCCCAGGCATGTGCTGTCGGACAATTTTGCTCCAGTGGAGTTGTTCCCTCCCACAAACTGTACCGTGGTCAGGGGATCTCTGCCATCATGCATAGACGGGGCTTACATCTCAACGGCCCTAACCCCAATTTCTTCTACGAGGGCTTACCATCTTTTTGACGGGGATGGGATGCTTCACACACTGAGGATATTAAAAGGTGACGCAGCCTTTTGTAGCGTTACGTTCAAACTTACAAATACAAATCGAGATGGCAACAGACACTCCAGTCATCCCAAATGTCTTTTCCGGGTTTAACGGGCTTACAGCATCTGCAGCTCGTGGCTCCCCGGCAGCACTTCGAATTCTGACAGGCCAGTACAATCCAGCAAACGGCATTGGTCTAGCTAATACTAGCCTGGCTTGCTTCGGGAACCCCTGTTTGCCCTGGGAGAGTCTGATCTTCCTTACGAAATTATAGTCAGGCCTGACGGTGATATAGAGACAGTTGGCCATCATGATTTTGATGGTCAACTGTTTATGAGCATGACCGCACACCCCAAGAAGGATATGGAAAATGGAGACATTTGCCTTTCTCTATGGTTCAGTTCCTCTTTTCCTCGCCAATCTTCTCCATGATGAGCCCTTACTTTCTTCATGACTTTGCCATCACAAAAAAGTATGCCATTTTTCTGAGATTCAAATCTGTGAACCCAGTGGAAATGATCAGAAGAGGATCACCAGTGGGAGCTGATCTGAGTAAAATTCCAAGACTAGGTATCCTCCCAAGAAATGCCAAGGATGAGTCTGGCACGAAGTGGTTCATAAGTTCCAGGTTTCAACATAATACATGCAATAAACCCATGGGACGAAGGCTCAAATGAGATAGTCCTGGTAGCACCCAACATACTTTCAGTTGAACACACCTTAGAGAGAATGGACCTCGTTCATGCATCCATCGAGAAGGTCAGGATAAATCTCAAATTAGGGGAAATCTCTAGGCAGCCAATCTCATCCAAAAACCTGGATTTTGAAGTCATAAATCCATCCTACATAGCCAGGAAGAACAAATACATTTATCATGAAGAAGAAAAAAAACGCTCAAATAATCATGAAAAAATTATATCATCCAATTTCAGCCCTAAAATCGATCGCGGGCGATCCTGACCATCTATTAAATAAATAAACAGAACACAAATCGAGAACGGAGTATTTGAGAGCAATTCATACCTGAACGACGTGCCGTCGCCGCAACGCACTGTCGTCGTCTCCGCTCGGTCAACGTTGACGAGTGACGACAGACTATGAGTGAGACTGTGAGAGTCCATCGGAGAGGGAGAGGGACTTGATTAGGATTGACGATGTGTGCTGTGAAATTGAACCAACATTTTGGTTCGATTCATTGGTTGAACCATTTGATCTGCCTCAATTGAAACCAAACAAGTAAAATTGGATTGAGAATTTGGGGTATTTGAGCGGACTTACGAATGAGGCCCATTTAATATTAACAGCCCAGATTGATTTTGTGTTGTTTTGGGGTCCACATAGACGTTTGAACCGACCGTATTATGTTGACTACGTTATTGAGCTGAATTTTCAATCTGTTAGCCTCAGTCGGAATATGCTGATATCGGCTTTGTTAGGCATAGGTCAGGCCAGGGCCCTAAATCCGGCTGTCAAGCACAACAGCTACGTTAGCAGTAGTCCTACAAAGTGCTTGCATGATTGTTGAGATAGCCACATTTTAGTGTTATGTCTGTCCTTTTGATTCCTTCATGCATGCAACTTCTCTATCTCTCTTACTCATTCATGACTAGGATCATCAAGCTGTCGAGACAGCATCTCTTCATCCATCCATATCAATATCTTATGACATGGATCTTTCGAATTACGTGCCCTTTATGGGTCCACACCTCTCTACAATTGTCTTATGTATATGAGCTGTGTGTTATATTTGCTACTTCTTCACTCACTACGTGCACGATAATGGGAAGAATGGCCCAAGTGTTTCCAGTAGTTGATTTACAAGTTAATAAAGATCGAATTTTGTGTTGTGGTTTTTCAGGTATATGAGTATATCCGTATATGAGTATTCATCGTATGATTGAGATCTTGTTCTACAATCATATGGACAAGTTGCTTTGGTGTATTTTATATTGGCTCAACTTTATACACACAAAATGATGCTATCAGATGTCGCTTGGTGTGACCGAACACGTAAATGACAGTATCAATCGCATCCTGAGTCCGAAATTTGCACAACCTAATATTCCTGATGAAACAAGTTAATCAAAAATATATGCTTCGGCGTGTGTTTTTACTAGGGACAAATAATAATACCATATAGATCTTAGACCGTTGCTAGGGCTAGCTTAGTTGGTGAGAGTATCTATATATATATACATATATTATATATCTAATATATAATAGAATACGGGTCATTAATTGTATGATCAATAATGTATAATCAAAAATGCCTCTCACATCCCTCATTAATTGCTTACCATGTCATCATCTCCTTTCCTCATTAATTATGGATCAAACCATATCATTCCGGCCCATTAAAAATAAAAATAAAAATTTTAATAGATCACACAGGTCCGTTTAAATTTTCACAGCCCACACGGGTCCGTTTAAATTTTCAGATAACACAAACCAAATCATTCTGGTCCATTAAAAATTTAAATTTAAATTTAAATAGATCACACGGGACATTAAAATTTAAATTTAAATAGATCACACGAGTCCGTTTAAATTTTCACAGCTCACACGGGCCCGTTTAAATTTTCACAGAACACACGAGCCCATTCCGACTCATTAAAAAGAAAATTTTTAAATTTTAAATTACACAGACCACCCGGTCTTATTCGATTACGCATTCGGGACGATGCATTTCCGTAGGGACGACTGAGGGTACGCTAGTATATATATAATAGAATTCATGTCCACAACCACGCATATACCGACGGAAATTTTTTCTCTAATTTCGTTGCTTAAAATAGTTGGAGAATAAGACAAAAAATGAATAAGACAAAAATAAAAGTAAAAATAAAAATTCGTATGTACAAATTAAAATTTTAAAATTATGCGGAAAATATCGAAAATTTTGAGCGGAATCGAATGGAGACATCAGAATAAAAATACCTTAATAATAAAAAATAAAATTAGAGCAGTAAACATTGGAAACAATATGGAGAATCGAATGAAGATATAAATAAAAATTTATGCGGTTCCGTCGGGACGACGGACTCACCTATAGTGGTATATAATAGACAACCAGACTTTGATGTCTGATAGAGAAGAGTCTGTTTCATTTGTAGTTGGGTAAGTTAGAATGATATGAATTATTAATAATAAAAAGAGGGTTATTGGCTACAATAATTCAGAAATTTATTAGTGTGAAACAAAACAAATCTCTATAATGTAATGCTTTAGAAAACAACTAGAAGCCTCATAAAAATAAAATAAAAACCGTAGGTACACAGATATTGGTCAACCTAAGACTATTTCTTATGTTGATTTGTGTTACATTACAAGCAATGGTCTATCATCGTGTATTTAAAATTTGTAAACGGACGGTGCATGAATTTAAATATCAGATTGCCAGCAAATTAAGCATCAGAACAAGTTAGTAGTTATTTAACACAAAATTGAATGGCCAAGAACACAAAATTAACTTCCAATGATAATGTCAGCTCCATGAATGAAATAATTGCATTTTCTTGACCTTTTTATGATATTTTTTCTTGACTTTTATGCAGATAGTTAATTTGTTTGAATGTGATCAAATCAATGATATGGCTACACGTACACTTGCATGGGCTGGCATGCTATTAGATTCATTAAATTATAAATAAATAAATATGTGACAGACGAGAGATAAAACAAATTTGGACTGCAAGGTTTGATTAATACGCATTAGCTGTCAAACTTTATTCTATAAGTATGAATTGATTAATGGGAAATAAGGTTGTTAAAGTCACAATATATTTAAAAAGAATTAGACACAATATATTTAAAAGTAATTTTGAAAAATTGTGTTACTAATGCATCACATTATCCCTAATTCCCTATAGTCCAAAAGTCTGTCAGCGACTTGTATTCAAGATCTTGATCACCTTTGGAAGTTAACCTCTTTTTTTTTAATTAAATTTGGTTTTGAGCTTCTAGTCAGCAGCAACATCTGAAATTAATAGAGATGATTACGTCAGGCAATGCACAATACGACAATACCTAAACAACATACATTTTGATATGCACCTTGCTGGGTTTATAGCAAGTCAGTGAAACTGCTCTAATGGATTTTAGTATGCTGTATGCCCGTGAAAATGACATGATAAGTGCCCTCCAGCCCATATCGGCATGTCCCTTAAAATCTTTTTGCATCATTGAATTCTAGGAATAATCATATAACTTTAAATATATGTTGAAGTAAAATATACATAAGACATAGTAGGGTTCATTTGAAATCGAGCACACTCTTTTACATCCTCTACACGTTTGAAGATAGTTATCCACGCATATACACATATTTACGATGCAGGTGAGATGAGACCGAGGGCGGAGCTGGTACACACTTCAAGTTAAAATCAGAAAAAAGAAAAAAAAATCATGAGTATTGTATCGTCCAAATTTTTTTAAATGAATATATAATCAATGAGACAAATGAATCATGTATTTTCGCTTTTGCAAGTTGCGTATACAATCTCTATTCGTCCTCTGATTATACGGTTTGTTGTTGTTTGTTGAATTTGAGTTGACGCCAACGAGAGTCTTGTTGACTTGATCTCACTGGCACGTTTGATCGCTTCTTTTCTCCGGTGAGGGTCGCGATGACTTGATCCCACTAGAGTCAGAAAGTTGTTTGTTGGTTTTGTGTTTGACGTCGGCGAGGGTCTTGACGACTTGATCTCACTTGGACATTTGATAGTATCTTTTCTCCGGTGAGGGTCGCGATGACTTTATCCTACTGGAATGTTGAAGGTTTGATTCTTGTGTTGGCGCCGGCTTAGGTCTTGATGACTTGATTTCACCTGTACGCTGAAGAACTTGAGTGGCGAGAGCTGATACTTCTTTACTGATAGTCGTTGTTGGATTTGCGCACTTGTTGACTGCTAGGTGGCGGAAGATCCGGCTTGAGTTTTCTTCATTCCTGTATTATTGGGAATTTTTTCTTGATTGTAGAATGCTCTTACTCTCCTAATTCCTCTGAATTTTCGTGTAGTACATTGTCCGATATCCCCTTGCTGAAGGACTTCGTTCCCCCCTTTCGATGTTGTCGAGCGTAAGTATGTCCGTTTAGGAATCACCGCCCTCACCCAACTGGTACGAACTATTTCCGCTATTTTAGCATTCACATTAAATTAATGTTTCTTATTTTGAGTTGTTGTCTCCTTACTTGAACAAATCTCGGTGATCGGTGTTGCTCTCTCCTTCTCTCCTCTCTCTTCCAGACCTCAAAACTCAATGTTGTTTTGTCTTCTCGGCTCAATTCTTGAACTTTAACAGGCTCGCTCAATGATGGGTAGACGCTCAAGTAGAGGAATTAGGGTTCTGAGGTGACTCGCATGATACTCCCTATCTTCGGTGCGACTGTGAGTTTACTCGTATCATTCTAGCATAATAACGTATGAAATAGATAGATTCCGAATTTCATATCTTAGCTTTGTATGACGTATTCTCTATTTGTGTTTGTTGGGTCATCGCCTATGCGTGGTAAAAATGCACGATTTAGAATTCAAAAGCATAGTAATTTAGCATACTTTAGGGATTATCTGTTAGATTTGGCCATAAAAATTCTAAATGTCAATTTTTGCCCATTTTGTTCCTGTTACATTTGGATGAAATTCAAAAAATCCTGCTAATAACATGTTCGAAAAGTGTCTGGTAAAATGGCAATGTTTGACAAATTGTTTGTATGTGTCAGTGTGTGGTATGCTAAAATTTCTTGGAGCTTGCCATCTGACAGTGCTTAGGGAGAATTACTTGTTTTTCACATTAGCTTGTATTGGGAGCATGTTTATGTTATGAAATATACAAACCGCCTAAATTGTTTCTTCAACATAACATACAAATTGGGAAGAAAAGAGAACAGTTGAGTTACCTGGAGGCAGGGAGTCTTTTGTGATTGAAGTGGCAGCCACCCGTGAAATGGTGGCGATCAAAGAACTGAAATAGACCATTCATACAACACATCTGGCTCTGGTTCTTTATATGTTTCTTGTCACATGTTAAGGAGTACAGAAGCTTTGCTGACATCCTCTAGTCAATGCTTCAGATATTTAATCTTCTTTTTTCTTCAAACACTAGTGATTTCAGAACTTCAATCCAATCTCCTGAATTATATACCCGCAAATACTTCAATCAGAGGAGAAAGCATAATGAAGAATACTCTAGAAAACAACTACTAGAAAAGTTAAGATGGACGGAAAAAAACTTAGTGTATTTTGACCCTCCCTCATGTTTAATCCTGCCTCCCCACCGTAAGGAGATGACAATTTATGAATCCATACAAATATAACATAAAAACTTAAAATTCCAGAATCTTACAATAGTATCCAAAGAGGTCGCAGTCAATTTATGGTTGGACCTCAAATGTTTCGCTAAACCAAGTGAAACGCAAAAATCCCCCTCTCCCACTGTCAAAATACGGTGGAGAGGGCGGAAAACTACTTTTAGATTCATGTTCTTCCTAATCATCACAAACACGAAATAGAAGAACATCGGACTTGGGACACAAGTATATGATCTTCCTATTCCTAATCGCAAAATACAGAAAAAACAAAGTAAAATATAATCTTGCATCTACTCTTACGGCTACCTTCGTCGTTCTGCCTTTTCTGATGCTGAGTAGTCCAAGTACAAACATCATAAGGGTTTGCTGGGACCGAGTACCCCAAGTACAGACATCAGAGTTGGGCCAAATACTAATCTCAAATTGTTGATGATGGCTGGATTTAATAAAGCATATTAATTTAGTATGCAATAATACACCCGCAACAACAGATAAAATTTATACAGGTTTACTAAACAATAAATCAATCTTACAACACAAGAGCTTTTGTCTTTCTAAAAATTCAAAAAGAAAAACAACAAGAAAGTGAGCTACCAATAACTGCTGATGTTTGCTAAATTTAATATATCAATGAAGTTTAAGGGCTTTCTAATTTGACAATAATACACAGGCAACAACAAGTTGAATAAATACACAGGCAACAACCAATTGAATAAATACACAGGCAACAACATGTGTACTATTCAATCTTCTAACACAAGGGCTTTCTAATTTGAATACACTAAAACAAACTAGAATTAAATTTGGATCATTTAAATAGATTAATTTTCATTTAAAAATAGTGATAAAAATGAAGTTGTTGAAAGGAATTGAAAATATTATGCATTAGTTGTGTGCTTCTTTAGTCGTTTATGATTCAAAAAATAATTCTATCGTATTCTTAAACATATTTGTACATACGTAAAACACACGAGTTCTCAAGTTCTTCCATAACGTTGAGTTTTCATTTGACTCAAACTATTTTATCAGTTATAATTATATCATTTATCTTTCAATAAAACTTAATGCCTCGAAAATCTGTGCTTATTGATGATTGAATAGACCCATGATACTCTTATTTCACTAGTGTAGTTACAAAACGGGGTAGCTGCTTTGTGGTACTTTTAAGTTAATTTACCAATACTCTTAATGATAATACCTTGCCTTTTGAAATCAAAGGGTCCAAATGGCATATCGGTGCTAACAGCACCCTTTATCTAAGTCTCATTTGAAGGTAGAAAAATAGAGATTCATTTTGTCTCAATCCCTGATTCGTCATTTATACTACTAATGATCAAGACAATATACGAAAATAGTACATTTAAACTAACAGTTGATTCAGTTTTGAGACGATTACAATAAAGTTTTGCAACATGGCAAAAAATAAATTAGTTACTTACATCGATTGGCCGGTCAGCGCGCCATTACCAGACACGCAAAAAAACAAAAAAATGTTCCCAAAAAAACTAATTAATCTTCCAATTGGATATGAACTAGAATCTTCCAAAAAAAAACAAAAAAATGTTCCCAAAAAATTTTCCACAAAAAAAAAAAATCTTCCCCAAAAAAAAAAACTAATTAATCTTCCAACTGGATATGAACTAGCTAGAATCTTAGTAAATGATTCCCAAATTCTGTGAGAAGAAGAAGACCAAGTTGATGCTCAACAAACTCACAAGTACAAAATATAAACAAAGATTCACAGTCACAGGGCACAACATAAGACAATTTCCACATAATATGAGACCAAACTGATGAACCATAAATCCTGTGTATCATCAGAGAATTGTCTTCAGACACTTCCATATCAAACTTTGTCCAACTTGAAATGAACCGATGACAGCGGGACTCTACAAAGTCCTCGTTTCTCTAACTCCGACCTTTCTTTGTTTGAATTTATTTCAGTTTTCTGCACTGGCTTCTTCCCCTGCATAACCTGTAAAAAAAGAATTTGCAAATGAGAAAAAAATTTCATAATTATCGCGGAAAAATAAAAATTACGGCAATGGTCACCATTTTCTCTTGAGCATTTGAATTGTTCTTCAGTTTCATCATATGCAGCTGGTTCATGTACGACACCTACTTGTTACATTTTTAATTAGTATATCAGTCAGATCATCATGTAGAAAAAAAAATTAAAGATTTATGCAAGAGATTGGAACTGACCGTAGGACTACTGTGAGGGGAGCAAGCAGTATCTTCCAGTTCCTCCTCTCCTTTTTTCATCTGGACGATCTTCCCATTAATGAGAATATTTTTTCCGCATCGATCACGTAACTTCTTAGCAAAAGATGATAATTCAAGATCAGTACGATCATATTCCCTTTTTTCGTTGTTAAAAGAAACACATATGAATATTTTGTCTTGTTGTTGACGATCAACATCGTCTGTGTAGGTCGCCCAGCTACTCTCCTGAGTCTCCTCTGTTTGATCATCGTAATCGTCAAATGAGAGACTGCTTACAGTGCTTGCTCTGCTTCCCGGCGACTCGACGGAGACGGTGTGGCTCAATTCCCTTGCTGAGTTGTTCATTTTGATCTCAAGTGAAGTTGATGTGTGTGTTTTTTTCTTCCTTCGTATTTGTAAGATGGATTTTGGCCTTTCAAGGGTACAAATAGAAATGACTACATAGAATTAGTCTTTTTACGGATATTGCGTTCCGATCCCTGAACTAACATCAATGTCATGTTTGTTGGCTTTTGAAATTGGACTGAGTAGGAGTTTGCCTAAAAGAAGAAATGTTGCACATTAAGATATTTGGTCAAGGGATGGGTTAAGTCGTTTAGAAACAAATAAATTGAACTCAATTATTGTTTTTAAATTTCGAAGTTCAAATGGTGCTAGATTCGTTCTTAGTAGTCAGAATATACTGTTTTCGTATATGTGCTTGTTTATGAGTTAATTGTTTTTTTATAGGATAGGAGTACAATTACATTCCATATTCCATATTCTTGTTCTACTCGGCTGACCAGAGTTTTGTCCATATGCTCCAACAAATCTTTTTCATGTTCTAATCTGCTTAAATATCAGAACTTGTCGTAGTCGATAATGTAAAAACTCGTAGTAAAGCTTCAACGAAATGTAAATATAAAAAAAAAAAAAAACGAAATAGTGGCAAATATAAATAGGTACTTGGTTACCATATTTTGCTCTATATCATTCTTCAATTTAAGTGGCAAGTCTCATCCCGCCAGTCTTGGTCTTTTACTTACAGGAGTGAGTACGAACTCAAGATTTGATATGGGGGCTCCTAAAACAAGTTCTATTGGTGATGAAAAGTGCCAATCGTTTCATTTTGTACGTACAGAAGATACAGAGGAAATCAATATTGCAGGAAATACTTGTTTAGTTATTGTCCGATGATTATCAATCAATATATATAAAAGAATTCAATTCACTACCATACATATAGCGACATAAATTTTTATCGCTAAAACTATTAATTTCGTTGCTAAAAATAATTAGAGAATAAGACAAAAAAGAATAAGACAAAAAATTAAAAAAATTTAAAATTGTGCGAAATACATTGATAAATTTGAGGGGAATCAAATGAAGCCATCAGAATAAAAATATCCTAAAAAGTAAAAAAAAAAACTAAAGCAATAAACGTTATAAACAATATGAAGAATCGAACAAAGATATAAATAAAAATGTATGTTTATGCCGCAGTTCCGTCGGAACGACGGACTCACTTCTAGTGAGTAAGATCAAAATAGTTTTAGTTTATTGTTCACAATCGATGTGGAGATCAAATTAAAGCCCATTTCCATTTGTACCGCCATAGTTGGAAAAAAATTGAAAGCCAAGCTGTTAACGGTCAAAGAAGAAAACATGGAAATAACAATACAGAGCCGAATTTGTCGGGGAGGCCAGTAAAATGTGTTTTATGCCGAATCATTGCCGTTGCATTTTCCTCGCCATTGATTCTCCCTTGCTGTCCAATCTCTGAATCCTTAATATGGCCTCTCACATTCTCTTCTACCTCATTTGAATGCTCTCCCCCCTACCTCCTCCGCCATCGCAAATCATCCTCTGTTTGATTGATTTACTTCTCTCAGCCTTCCTTCAACCCGGCCGCCGGTGGAATTCTCATTCATCGGCTGCCACCCATTTCTACATTCATTCATATATCATTAGAAATAACATTTCGGCATGAAAGTGCCATGGAGAAACAATGTATGTACCGCCACGACCTTCGTGGTCGTTGCATTATTACTTACAGCGATCCAAGCTCAGGATTACGACTATGGGGACCCTAAGGCCGTCGCAGCAGCTCCACCGCCTGAACAAGACGAATGCAATGGCATTTTCGTATCCTACACTTTCGTCTCTAGAGAAAAGGAGCTCCCGCGTTTAAAAAACTCGACAGCTCAAGCGTGGGCTTTCAAGTCGGAACTATTTATTCTCAATGCAGGTGAAACTGAGCTCAAAGGCTGGCAAGTTTACGTGGGATTCAAGCATAAGGAAATTTTAGTCTCGGCCGATGGGGCCGTCGTGGTTGGAGGCTCTGACTTCCCTGTCGCGGTTGGTAATGGAACGAGTTTCATTGGGTATCCGCAAGCTGATTTGAAAACCTCCATTGATACCGCAGGCGATTATAATCAAATTTCCGCTAGGGTCAATATCCTCGGTACCCAATTCGGCGTCAAGCCTCCGGCTATTCCCATGCCCAAAACCATCAAACTTGAAAATGAAGGCTACAAATGCCCTGCTCCCAAAACAACCAGTAACTCCAATTCTGTTTCGAATTGCATTGTGACTTTGGACTATATCACTTAATTTTTCGCAAAAATGCACTTCGTCACTGTCGCGACTTTAAGCATTCTGTCTCTGTTTCTTGCAGAGTCATATATGCATGCGTGCTGTAAAAGAGATCCAAAACTGAAAGCCAAGGCACAGAAGAAGACCAAGTTTCAACAGCGACAGTTGGGAGATCTTTCCATATCTTACGACGTTCTTCAGGCTTACACTGGCAGCTATTTAGCGCAGGTCACGATGGATAACATAAATCCGCTTGGTCGTCTTGATAGCTGGAACTTAACCTGGGAATGGATGAGAGGAGAGTTCATCCAAACCATGAGAGGAGCCTTTACTCACAAAAAGGATTACTCTGAATGCATCTACGGCGCCCAAGGCCAGTACTATAAAGACTATGATTTTTCCCAAGTGATGAACTGTGAGAAAAAACCGGTCATATCTGATCTGCCTGAGGATAGAGCTAAGGATGAGAAGATTGGTAACTTGCCGTATTGTTGTAGGAATGGATCACTCTTGCCGGTCACGATGGATCCTAGTAAGGCCAGGTCCATATTCCAACTTAACGTCTTTAAAATGCCGCCGGATATGAACAGAACGGCAATCAACCCACCCCAGCATTGGCAGGTTAACGGTATAATCAACCCACAGTACAAATGCGGACCGCCTATAAGAGTAGAACCAACGGAATTTCCTGACCCAAGTGGACTACAAGCGAAAAGCTACGCAGTGGCGAGTTGGCAAGTAGTGTGTAACATTACTCGTCCGAAACTTAAGCAGTCCAAATGCTGTGTGTCATTTTCAGCTTTCTACAATGACTCAGTTGTTCCATGTAACACTTGTGCTTGCGGATGCGATAACATTGATACGGATACCTGCGACGAGGACGCTCGTGCATTGCTATTACCAGCTGAGGCATTGCTTGTCCCGTTTGAGAACAGGACGGAGAAGGCTAAGGCTTGGGGAAAGTTGAAGGACTTTAAAGTTCCTCGAACACTCCCATGTCCTGACAATTGTGGATTGAGTATTAATTGGCATGTAAACTCCGATTACAAAAGCGGATGGACAGCAAGAATAACTCTTTTCAACTGGGAAGAAATTAACTTTGAAGACTGGTTTGCAGCTATTCAGATCAACAAGGCTTACCCGGGCTACGAAAACGTCTACTCGTTCAACGGAACAAAACTTCCTGAGGTCAATAACACCATCTTCATGCAAGGTTTAAAAGGATTGAACTACTTGATGGGGGAGGTGAATGGGACTCATCCGGAGCGCGACCCAAGAGTACCTGGAAAACAACAGTCAGTA
>JAWWMW010062453.1:0-16434 GCA_035048345.1 Echeveria elegans
GTGGGTCTGCAATGCGCCAAGGTATCTCCATCTGAAAGGCCTAAAATGTCGCTGATAGTCGGCATTTTGGAAGGAAAATACAGTATAAATCAGTTGCAATTGGACCCGACAAACATAGCTAGCAGTAGTTCTGGACCATGAAGGTAGGTTTCCCTTCCTACAATGAACCATAAACAGTATATCAATAACTGCATTTCCTTCCGACATCCACATAATGAATAACTTCAGTGCTTTCTCTAACTTGCAGTCTCTACAGAGATCGTGAAGAAGAAAATTGCAAGTGTACAAATCAGGCTTAAATGTGTCGGCAGCAAACTCATGAAGATGAAAAATGTAGTTAATGTGAAAGATGGTTGAGGGCTTGCTTTGTTTTAGATGAACGAGACGTTGAGGAGTTGTTCAAGTACTTAATTGGTGACTCGAGGCCATTTCGTGTAGGGGTCATATATAATTTAATGTAACTATGGAGTGTTGGAGATTCTTGAAAAGTAGTTAATGTGAATCGATCTTGATCTTAATCTTGTCTGAAAGTTAAGCTTCAGTGAGTTAAGGAAGGTTGCTGAACACAACTGGCATTTGTGATTTAGTGAGCAGTCAGTGGATGGAAAAGGAGGACGTTGGCACATTATTATGGACAAATTATTTTAGGCCAATGTTGCTTGAATGTGTCCGCAACGAACTCATGAAGATGAATAAGCTTGCAATATATGATTCCATTTGTGAGTTGTCTGACTATGACTGCATCTAGGACTCCAACCAAATCCTCAGAATCGAAAGACTGTGAATGTTGAACTCTTATTTCACGCATTAATTTTAACTCAAGGAGCCTTCAGTTCAACAGACACGTCAACAAACATTGACATATATAGAGAAGCTGAGAAAGGAGCTAATATTTATTTATTCAAACACTTCAAACTTACGCACATGAAAGGCTGCTAGTTTAGTAGCAAGAAGGCAACTGATTGCTTAAGACAGGAAACATTAACATCAAAAGTTACCCCAAATCTGTTGAAACATAGCTTTCAAAAACAAGTTATCCAATATATATATATATATATATATATATATTGTTATTACTTAATACGATAATCCTTCACAATACAAACTACCATGACAAAAGAAATAAAAATCATTAACATCAAAAGTTTACTACACAAACTTAATTGCTAACTAAAGAGTCTGTAGGTTAAATGCCTTGCAATCAAACAAAAAAACCCACCATACATCATCACCTATATACATCAATCAATTTCGTTGTTACACCATACATCATCACCTATATACATCAATGAAGCTGCATAAGATGCTGCTGAAGCTGTACGAAATATATTTGTATGATATACGTTGTTAAAAGTGATTTCGGAACTGAGTTGGCAAAACTGTTTCCTAATAAAGCTAGACCTGAAACAAGTGACTCCAATGTCATCACTCCTGGAACCGAGTTCATGGCTGCTCTCTCTCAGCTGCTTTGCAATATTACATTCAGTCTCAGTTGAACAGTTTACCAAGGGTAAGAATATATATCAATATAACTGATTATTTCATCAGTAAGAGCTTGAAATTAAGATTTTAATTATGGAGATATCTTTCCATTCTTCTTGTTTGTATTTTATACTTGTCAACATTTTCTGATCATCCCCTGGGTACATATATATGAAGGTTATTCTTTCGGACTCCAACGTCCCTGGTGAGGGAGAACAAAGATTATGACATACATTCGGCTGCAGCGTAATCTGCCTGGTTTCGATCCAAATACTCGGCATTGTTTATGCTATCTGTTTTGTTACCTTTCACTTCCATTTTACATTTCGCTTGCATACCTTTGTTCGTCTGATTTTGATACTGGGTGACTGTTTACATTTGTTCAATGCTATTTCTCTTCTTAATCGACAATATACTTGAAACATGACACATGATGCGGATTTGATTATGCTATCGTTGGTCACACACGAAGTTCATTTTTCAATATGAAGAAAGGTTGTCATTCAGCCAATATTTCTTAATCGACAATATATGTCTGATTTTCCTTAATTATTTAAAAAAAAATTAATTAACGTCCACGTAGACACAAAGTATTTGTATTTCCATAATTATTTTTTGAAAAAAAATTAATTAGCGTCCACGTGGACGTAAAGTTATTTTTATTTCCGCAAATATTTATTAAAAAAGAAAATAAACCAGCGTCCACATGGACACAACTATTTATATATTTAATTTTTTTAAATCGAAATATATTATAAAAATGTAAATATAAATTGTTGAAAATTAATATATACATATTTAATTATATTGAAATTAGAAAATATATTTATTTACAAAAAATAGTGTTTATATTAAAATCCTAAAATCTAATCTTCCTGCGGCGACTGTGGATTGCGCGCGGTGGCTGAAAGAGAAGGAGCTGGTTGATTGGCCGCCATCTGGGCCATGAAAGTCTCAATCCTCTGTCGGAACTCTAGCAGCTCGTTCACCGTACTCTGAAAATGCTCACCATCTTTGTCAGCTGCACATTCTCCTGCTCCAGCCGGACCGGGCGAACGACCTCATGCCGGAAGGTCGAAATCTGCTGACTGAAGAAGTCGGGCGCTGCTCCTCCAACTCTGAAAACTGCACCGCCGAACCTACCCTGCCGACAGCCTTAAAGTACGCATTGCAGGAATCCAAAAACGACAGCGACGTCTCAGACTGGCTGCTCCTTTAGGTGAAGATCTTTCGAGTCCGGTCCTAATACATGTTAGATAATTATAAAAATAATGAAATAATAACTAAAAAATAATTGAATGAAAACTATTTAAAGTTACGCAATTGACCGGTATCTCCTGCGATTGCTGGTCCACTAATTGAGTACGTTCTGGCGCGTGTGCGTGAGTGTGGACCATTAACTCATGAGGCGTGAGTGGCCTCCCGAGCTCAGCCTCCTACAAAATAAATAAAATGTTAAATAATCAAATAAATTTAAAGCTTCTATTAAATTACTACATACCTTGCGACGTCAGTGCTCGAGCATTCCTATTGACCCCGCGGTGTGCAGCGATGGCTGAACATTTCGATTTACCTTTTGCCGCTCTCGCATTGCCTGGTACTCAGGCGTTCTCCATTGCACTATCTACCGGTCCCAACTTGGATCATCTATCCATCTAGGCTTCTTCTCCGTCACTCGAGCCTTGTGGACATCGTCGTTGTAGCCTTTGCTGCATGCTTCTAGCAGATCTTCTGGACATTCGCTGCTCTCATACCTTCCGTTGACTCATCCCAACGAAAGTGCGTTTGAAATAATAAAAATAATTAAAAGAAATATAAAAAATATGTACTTAAAATAACAAAAAAAAGGCATACCCTTCATGACGCAAACCAACGGTCTTGAGACGCTCTACTGGCATCCTGGAACCTCGGGGCGTCCGCATCTGACTGAGAGGTGATAATGTTAGTAGCCCATCGCGTCATCTTGTGGCTGGGCTCCAACCTACAAATTAAACAAACAATCGAGTTACTTTATGAAACAGTTTGAAAATAAATATTCAAAAATACAAAAAAACTAACCTCCTGTCAATCAAACTCAGATCCCAAATAGCGTTGGGACTGGAAGTTCGTGACCGACGAGCTGCTCGAGCAACAACTCTAACCGCCGAGGTGGCGGCATATGTCTTGGCAAGTGGAATGTGTAGATTTGTCAAATAAAATTTATCATCGGTAAGTGACAGCTGCATTTTATTGATAAGTGCACTTTACAAAGTTCAAAAGAATTTAAAAAACTTGGGTGACCTAGTGTCAAACTTAAGGGAACGGTGGAGACTAAGTTATGCTAACTATTTACTTGAGATAGTTCTAAAGAAAAATGAGGGTTTTCATATTTGATACAGTTAAAAGAATATATGTTAGTAAAATATATAAATTAAATGACCAGAATCTAATTAACTTCACCAATAGCAATCATGGATTATGTTGAACATGTAATAAAATAATATAGATTAAAGTCGAGTTGATGTTAATGTAGGACTAAACATGTTCAAACGATAAAAATCTCAATCTTTCAGTCTTTTGAATTATATATGTAGAAATAAATTAATTGACGGTACTCGATTCTCATCCATTCGGCTTATTGAATTGTTATCGTAGAACTCAAATCCCTTAACACCACCATTTCGGTCTGTATGCTAACTTCATTGATTCCGTTTAAAGCTAGTCTTCATCCTCATACGAGCTAGGTTCTCTTTTCGGTCCATCCCTGATGTACTTAGACTAATGATATATTTTAACTTATATACGCAGTCCTAAATTATATTACTTATGCAATGAGAGATTTCATACGTTCACAATCGTTCTTCCCTGGAACAAACTACTCAAAAAAATTTACTAGGCATTTTGTCGAAAACCTAATAGGCATGACATAAGCATGAACTAAAATGCATGTTTTCAACTCAAAGTTATTCATGAAAATATATATAAACATATTCAAATACTCATGAGTACTAATAACCCATTAGAGCCCGTCATGAGGTTATAATAAAACACATGTTCAAATTTAAAACTAAAATAACATCAAATAGAGTTGATAACAGTTAGGGATTGCTCATTGTAAATGAAAAATTGTAGTGTTTTCTCCGCTCGAGTAGAGTCTCGTTCATCACTTTGCTAGAGTAAAGTCTCCTTCCTCTTTGCTCGACCTCCTCCATTGATGGATGCATCCTTTGGGGGATTTTCCATCCCTTGCGGAAAATGCATGTTAAAATCATAGAGTTGGTGTTCCTTTTATAGTGAATTCTAACTTTTCATTTCTAGCTCATAATGGTCGAGCTATTAAGTGCTCAAAACTCTTCACTCTTCTTCTTAATGGTGGGTTATATATCATTCTCTTAATTCTCCAAATTAATTCTTTTCATAATGGCATCGCATAAAATTTCCCATCATTGTGTCTTCATGCTTCTTTACTCCTTTGCATGAATATTCTATTATATAGCTCCTTGATGGTTGAGTAAATTGGGTCCCTTTAATTGCTCGAGCTGATTTTTAGTCGGGTAAAACTGATCGAGTACAACATTCAATTCGGTCGAGTAGCAACTCAGCTCGACCGAGCTTCTACCCCTAATGTCTTGATAATGCCTTGACTCGGTCGAGTCACTTATCACTCGGCTGAGTTACTACCTTCTGTTTCTTTGATAAAAACTCATTCGGCAAGTGACTTCTCAACTCGGGCGAGTTAGTGCCTTATGTTTGTACCCATTCAATCAGGTCCAATCGAGTGAGTTCTTGCTCGGTCGAGTAAGATTTAGCTCGCATGAGTTTAACCTTTAAATAATGCATTGACTTTAACTGTTCCGTTGACCGAGCACAACTCGACCAAATCTGCTCGATGTATTCTCATTTTTGCTATGTTTTTCTCCAAGATTCTATAATCATAAGAAAGTGTATTTCGAGCCTAAAATATCAATGTGAATGTCGAATGTGACCAATCTTATATTATAAATATGAAGAACAAGAGCAAATATGTGTGTAAGTAATAGGCATTTATGACACCGGTCAATAAGACTGAGTCGACGCTGAGGAGAAAACCAAATGTATTCACTATTTAAAATTGTGTTTCTACTTAGCTTGTTTTTAAAAGTTGATTTTTATCGTTCCTAATCTCACAACTCAACAATAAGTAAGAAACCAATTATTAAATGATAAGCATGTTTTGGGCTACTACTTCACGTATCTATTCATGTTACGAATAACCACACATGTAAAATATAACTTGATTGAAATGGAAAATAACCATGCAAACCTTTAAATTATCATCACCGGTCTGTGTTAGTCAACTCGCATGTATTTCACCTTTTACCACGAGACTCACCATGTCAGGTTATTGTACTCAAAACTAACTTAACGAAGGTCAGGTTCACTGTCACGGTACAAAATCGACATCTCGGTAGTCATGAAGTTCTAGGTTTTCCAAGTACCTATATTAGATTCTTAACCTCATCCTGTTCATACTACTAGTTAAGAATCTCAATATTCATCACGTAACTACCAAAGACAATGACATTTATGCGAATTCAAAAGTATATGATACATAAGTTAAAACAAGTACATAAAATAACAAAACAAGCTAATTGGACCACAAAATGATAATAAAATAACAAAACAAGCTAATTGGACCACAAAATGATACAGTGTGGATATTGCATATTCTTTAAACAAATAACTTGATAGGATCAGTATTAACCCCCAAACAAAGGGGTTATTACTCACTCATATGTATGGATTCATAAATCATTGTTGTAGTTGGACACAAGACGAGAGAATAAAAGAAAAGAAAAAAAAACTAAAATAATTAAATTAATTATTACTTTCCTTAATTTTCTCCTCTTGCATTGTCCCTCTTGGTTGCTCTCCCAAATAAGGTTTTTAGGTGGAGAATGCAATGATGAAAATGTGTTCTCTCCCCTTGTATTTATAGGTTTTGAGCATTTATTATTGGACGGTTACTCTTTCATGCACCCCATGCTCGTTTCGAGTGTGAAGATGATCTGTTCCGCCTATACGCCTTTCAGCAAAGATGTGTATCTTTGAAAGAGTTTCAAAATGGCAATTTTCATCCCAATCATAGCTCGTATGTGAAAGTTATGGCTCTCACAAGGCCAAAAGGTCCCTTCATATATATCACGCCCGTATAAATTAGGTAATCGCCGTGACATAGTCACCACTGCCATAGATGCAATGTATTAGCATTGCACCTCAGTTACACGCTTGTGTAGGGTGTGACACAGCCTACAAGCAAATGTGGACGTCTTCACGCACCATCTTTTGCACTTTTTCGAATTTTGCAATTTTTTGACCATTGTGCCCCCATATTGCTTCGTTTCTGCATCTTTCGTTATTTCCCGAAACTTGTTAAATATGTTTTTAAGCCTACAGAGAGGTTAGAACGATAAATTTCTGCCTAAAACATACTAAAACATGAACAAAACTCGTAAAAAATAATGTATAAAAAGTGGTAAGATTTCAATTCATCAAACTACTACACATTTAGAGTTTGTTCATCCCGAGCAAACAAATACGGAAAAAAATCATGAAATGAAGTCTTAAACTAAACCTAACCTAAGATAAGCAATCATTATCGCAGAAGGTCGCGAATGTATTTAGCATATGCTTTAAGCCTTTAACACTCGGCTAACCTAAAGGACGAGTTATAGCCTCGTAAAGGTTTTCACAAATGATAATAGCTACAAATCCGTATGATACCAGTATATGCGACAAAGTTATGTCAACTAAATCCTTAGATTAATGATTGAATCTTTTACTTTTAAAATCATTTAAACAAAAAACTTCTCCAAAGTCGGAGACAAGGACTACTCTATATCCCATGAACACTTACGAGTAACTAAAGTTTTAATCTCAAACATTTATTGATTTTCCCCATGCCTCACAAGAATAATTAATATATTAAAAAGTAATTTAGAATTATTACTCGCTTGCTTATGCTATCATGGTTGGATAGTTCATAAGCCAACAATAAGATATTTATTTTCAAGTCTTAAGACGTTTAGTCTTAAACCATAAAGAAAGTTCGATGAATTAGGCAAGTCTCAAGTTTTAGCTTAAAAATTATCAAAATTTTCTTTTACAATTACTTTTAAGTAAGAAATTCGGCAAAATTTGGTCAATTTAAGTAAGAAAGTTGTTATTTCCTCATTTTTTTCTTTGGAAAAAGGCTAACTATTTTGGATTGTGCCCAAAAGATTTTTTTTTCTCTTTCCCCAAAATTTTCACTCAAACATTTCTTATTTTGGCTTGCACTCTTTTTTCCGAATATGTAATTTCAAACTCAGAGACATACCTCCCTGTAGAAATTTATTAAATCTCTCTTATTATTCTTCCACACTAACTCCACACTTAAAATTTGATAATGTCTCAAATTAAATATATTTTGTAACCACTCGTGTCAATAAATAAGAAATCATCAAGGGATTGTAAATAATTTTTTTGTGAAATTAAGTTTTATTTTCTTCAAAGTTTAAATATCTAGGATTCATGGAGTAGTATAAATGTGAGAATACTAAAGATACTAGTGATTTTAATTCATAATCATTTTCACTACAGGTATAGAAAAATACAACTTCCAGTTTAAGTTGGAAAGATTTATATCCTCAATTTCATTTCAAATCCAAAAATTCAAATCAACCATTTAAAACATCTTTCAATCGACTAAAATGTGTCCTTGCATGTGATAAATATGAGTGTCTATACATGTTATATTAAACCATATGCAAAGATCAACCACACTCCACAATTAAAATGATGCTTGATTTTAAGAACGTAAGTATAGAGTAAGTATAGAGTGAAGAAACTTCCTTGAATTCGTGGATTGTATGCCTTAATGTCCTTTTCATTTCAACCTTTATATGATAAATAAGGACCTGAAATTAACATAAATGATCGACTACAAAACTATTTCAAAACATGTCAACTTTTATCATAAATGAATGAATAAATATATTTTTGAATTAAATTCAAAGACCATGCACAGTTGTAGTTCACTAAATAAAGGGAATAGAATAGGGTTAATTCCAAACCAAAGTGGAGTCCGAGACTCCACACCTGATTTGCAAACATCACCTCTCAATCAAATATTAAATTAAATTAAAATAGAGCAATTTCACAGATGGTTTTACTCCTCTTAAAGACCAATTTTAATGTCTTGAAGAGACTAGGATGGATCAAAATTGGTGTTAGTCTAATCGCAACACTATCTTTTCAAAGGAGTCTCTTGCATGGTTGTGTTTAATGCATTGTCCATTTATCTGGATTATATGTCCATCTGGATCTAAGAGCTCCCCATGTCCATCTTCAAATTCTCTATGAACTTTAAGTGGCCCTGTCTGATTAGACCTAACTTTTCGAAAAGCAACTTTAATATCGAGTTAAACACTAGCACATTATCTCCTTCTTTGAACTTACGCCTTGTAATTTTCTTATCATGCCATCTTTTTTTTTTGTTCTTTGTAACTAGTAGTCCACCGTTGTCCCGACAGGAATGCGGGGAGACAAACGCTTGACGGGATGTGGGGTGATTTTTTGAAAAGGCCTTTCTCTCTTTCGAAATCACTTAGAAATTCAATTTTTTCCTCGTATCTCCATTTGATTCCCCTCAAACATCACAACATTTCCCGCTTCATTTTCTAAATTTTTAATGGGCCGAGCCTGTGTGGTCTGTGTAAATTTAACTTAAAAACTTAAAGACACGGGCAAAATTTTAGGTTTGAGTTGTTGGATTTGACCGGTGGTCAAACCTTCAAAAAGTGGCATATGCCTCTTTAAGCAACGCCAACACGGTATTCTTTAGGAAAAGGCAAAAGAATAGTTAGTTATGCAAGCATTGCAAGGCTGCGTGAGGGACTTGGATGTGTGGACACTAGACAGGGTTTATATAGAGTAGATTTTTCAAGTTCGTGAAGTAGTGTAAGCGATGTGGGATAAAGGGCGTGGGCTTGTTTTGCAGCATGTTTGGCATGACTTGTAAATTAAATAAGAGGGGAGGGTTAAAACGGGCAATTCGTATTTGAACCTTCAACCATGCATGTATCCCTCTGTATTCTATTATATAATAGACTAGCGGTTCACCCGTCGTTCAGTCGGAAATGTGAAAAACAGCCGCTTGTGGTCAGGGCCCATGTGGTCTTTATAAATTTAAACATACCAGTGCGTTATGTGTAAATTTAAAATTTTAATTTTTAATGGGTCAGGCTGGGCCTTGTGGTTTGTGTAAATTTAAACGGACCCGTGTGATCTATGTAAATTTAAACGGGCTCGTAGGCAAGGATAAATTGGGCAAGTCATATTTGATTGACATTTTTGAAATTATTTCGAATTGATGATCCGACCATCAAACTCTTCCTATTCTATTATATATATAGATTAACTCTATTCTAGCTACGCTCTCATCGGAACGATGGGAATTTTCCCTCTGAAAGTTCTACTTTTCAATTTTTAATTTTCAAATATGGGCCGGGCCGGATCCGTGTGGTATTTGTAAATTTAAATGAGCTCGTGTGTTCTGTGTAATTTTAAACTTTTAATTTCAATTTTTAATAGATCGGGCCGGACCGGACCGGGCCCGAGTGTTGCGTATAAATTTAAACTTTAATTTTTAATTTTTAATGGTCGGGCTGGGCCCGTGTGGTATGTATAAATTTAAATGGGACTGTTATCTGTGTAATTTTAAACTTTTAATTTTAAACTATTAATTTTTAATTTTTAATGGGTCGGGTTGGGCCCATGGTTTGTGCGAAAATAAATTAAAAAAACTTAAAGGTAGGGAAAAATAGAAAGTTCATATTTTGAGCCTTCGTTCATCTATTCTGTTATATATATATAAGCATGTTGTCTTAAGTTTGTAATCTAATTTCGTCCAACTCATTGAATTAAAGTAACCTTTTATCACCATCTCGTTAAGGTCGAAGTTTATAGTTTCTGTAGCTCATATGGCGTTGCGATGCAGTTCTACATGTAAATGACCAGGCTTCCGTAAATCAACAAAGCGGAGACATTCCTATTAGAGTTTTATATCCATAAAGCATCGTCTAGCTTGAATGACCAATCCTTTCCTGAGTTAGATACCATCTTTTCGAAAATCTTCTTAATTTCTCATTTTGAGACTTTCACTTGACCACTGATTTACGGATGATACAGATATGAAATCTTAAGGAAGACCCCGTATTTCCTCAATAATAGCCTGAATTGTTTTTCTTTGAAATGCAAGCCTCCATCACTGATTAACGTCTTTGGAATTCCAAATCGTTTAAGTATTACTTTCTTGAATAATTTGGCCACGATACAAGCATCGTATGTGGGGGTTGCAACAACTTCAACTAATTGGATACATAGTCGACAACGACTAAAATGTATTTATTCCATTCGAAAGCAAAAATGGTTCCATGAAATCGATCCTCCCAAACGCCAAACATCTCGACTTCCATTATACCTTGTTGAGGCATCTCATCGTTGCTGGAGATGTTTTCCATAGTTTGACGTTAATCACATGTTTTTACAAAGGTATGTACATCCTTGAATGAGATGGACGAATAAAATCCACATTGCAAGACCTTTGTTGCCACTGTAGATCTACTTCTATGGCCACATGTTCTGCATGTGGTTGACATCCACGGCCCATCCCTTGGTTATTGAAAAAGATCCCACATTTTTCGAAACTTAATTTAAATTTTATTTCATACTAAAATCAGGAATCAACTACAATTATGAAACCACCACCACCACCGAATTTCCCAACGTAAACTACTGCAAGGTAAACAGTTCTAATCAAGTATTTACATTCAGTGGCGCTTCTAATGAAGCAAATATGGCGACTATGCAAGAATCCGGATCTCCTAATCACAAAGGTACTGAAGGCAAAGTATTTCAATACCACAAGCATACTAGAAGCCATCCCACGAGCAACATCTTCGTTCGCTTGGAAGTCTATCTGCAGCGTCCTAGCAACCTTTAAAGGAGGCAGCAATGGTTCACCCACAGACCCTTATACGAGATCTTGGAACAATAGCTCAACCGGCATCTACACAGTCAAGGATGGCTACAATCATGCTTATAAATGGAAGTTATCAATCTTGGGCAGTCGGGGAGAACCCTCTGATACCTACCAAACACAACTCTTGTGGAAGGCACTATGGAGGGTTCAAGCTCCAGATAGGGTTAAAATTCACACCATGGCGCTTATTCTATAATGCACTACCGGTAGCAAAGGAACTATTTAGGCGTCGCTGTGGGACACTTCTACAATGCCCTTTCTGTGGGTATAAAGGGGAATCGACTACCCATCTTTTCATAAAGTGTTGGTGGAGCAAAGCTTTCTGGAATCGTGTGGATGTTGGTGAAGCTCCTGCTGAATGCCAAGAAGACATGCCGAGTTGGTTGAGTTTCTACGCAACAAGACATAACAGAGACATCCTCAGAACAATCATGATTGGTGCTTGGGTAATTTGGAAAAGCCGCAATGCAATGATTCACGGTCAAAGCCGCAATGTCGAAGAGAGTGCGCTATCTACTCAAAACTACCTTCATACTTTCAATGGCAATGGTATCATGCGTTTTTCACCTCTTAACGACCCTGATATTATAAACCGAGACAGGTGGACTATCTTCAGCGATGGCTCCTGGCTAAAGTCACAGGGAACGGGAGGTTATGCGGTTGTTGTCATGAGACACGATTGCATCTTCCTGTGTAAGGTCGGATGGCTTGAAAATTGTGCCTCGCCTGCTGATGCCGAGATACGTGGCGTTCTTGCTGGTATGGAAATAACACAAGTGCTGCGGTTAAGGGACGTCGAGTTTGTCACGGATTGTGTCGAAATGGTATGGTTCTTAAGAAGTGGCATAGGTCGCGGCTGTCGCCCTTCATGGAATGATGCTCTCACACAAATGTGCCAAAACATAGGATGGTCAATTAAGTTCGTATATCGTGAAAGTAATGTGATCGCCGGTGCTTTAGCCAAGCTCGCAGCACGAGAAAAATGGAAATGGAACAAGACGGATGCAGTCCCACGCCTGGTAGCCGACTTCAGAAGTTAGTTTCCTGACCTGGTGCTCCCTTCCAGGGTCTAACACATTGCTCCCTTTCATGTAATCCTTCGGCATTGTATGGCTGTTTCGCGGAAGCCGCTAGGTGTTTTCCCCTTAGCTGGACTTGTCGCTTTTCATATCGAAAAAAAAAAGTATTTACATTCAGATCTTATTAAGACTAAGTGAAGCCCTCCAAAATAATCATGAATGACTTGCGCAAGTGAAATCTTTAATCCGACGCATAGTGATAATTAAGTCACCATGTACATAATATTAAGCGCCCCCTAGTCGGCGATCAGACCAGGACTTCTGTGACGCCAGTTTGGTGCGATTAAATTACAAAAGAAACAAACCTTTGAATTTTGATTTCGGGACAATATCATAAGATTTGAATTTCACTTGCAATTTATCAGATTTACGTCATACATGTTTGTTTATTTCTTAAGGTGCCACAGAATATATAATTATTTATGATTTAGTACCCAAATTTGGATCGTTCATTGCTCTAGATGAATGATCTAAAGTCATTTATCTAAACATATAAAAGATTAGGAAACGGACATAAAACTAAAATTAAATTTACAATTTTACCCTTCTCACCACCATTAATCACAAATATGCAATTAAAATTAAAGATAACGGGCCGGACCGGCCCATTAAATAAAAATTTAAAATTTAAAACTACAAATTGAAAAAATTTGAACGTCGTCCTACAACCTTTTTCTTACATCTGAACACCACTCATGTAAAAATTATTTTTAACAAAACTTGAGAGTTTGACAGAGTATATAACTAGAGAAAATTTTCTTGTTATTATTGTAATGTCTTTGGAACTAGAATGACAAGTACTTGCAATCCTAAAACAACAACAATTCAGTTGGCATAATTTTTATTATTAGTGTTTCTTCACGACACTTACATCAAACTTCAACATAAGGCCAACAATCCTCATTGGTCACACGATTCTTGCGACAAAAGGTGCCATCGGCATAAATAACAACATCACATTCAAACCCGCATGCGGCACTGTCGCGATTGGTGTCATATGCCGTGAAATGCCTAATCATTGGAGGAACATCACTAACATCAACAGTACACCTAACCGTACTCGATTCACTTGGAATTTGAAACTCCTTGTACCCACCACTCGCGAGTCCATGTTCCGGACCTAAACTTTTCTCATTTAAAGTGCAAGTTTCAGGTATTGGATAGTCCAAGTTATTGAAAATCCTCAACCGAACCATAACAGCTTGAACGCCGAATAACCAAGACAATAGTAAAGTCGTCAATACAAATACCATCACACTTGCCATTGTAGTAATATTTTTTTGTAGCCAGTACAATCAAGAAATCAAGAAAAACTTGATATATATATAACTCTGTGGCACACAATATGAGGTTATTGGATATATCTGCATTTATATATAGATTTAAACCTCCAAACATTTAATGTAAAAGACTATAAATTCGACACTTGTTGAAATTCATAACTCTCTATACAAACCTAAGAATATGACTTTCTTGCTATCGCATTAATTTACAATGTCACGCATTTAATTTATTCTTGTTCCAATGGTATAATGCAATGTATAAGTTTTTCTATTTATAGTTTTGGTCGTTGGAAGCGAATAAGCCCATGAATTTTGCCTTTGAAGGTAATGTCATTGTCAAACGGACAGACTAATTTGCATCGTCAACGAAGTTTGGCCATGGAGGATCCGCTACTTACAAAGACTGTTGATGACATTTAAAGGGATAATAATAATTTAAGAAAGCAGCAGAAACGGCTGAAAGTATTTGAATGAGAAACAACAAACATTGGATGTGAATTTTCGTTATTTTTTAGCCAGAGCTTGGATTTTGAACCTTCTTTTGATCCTTCATGGTCTGAATTTGAAGTCATTTGAATTTAGAAATATTGCGAATTTGGGCAGTGGATCTGTAGCTTGAGCCTCTAGGTTGTAGCTTGGCCTCTAGGTTCTTCTGCAAACTGTTTCTCTACAGGTTGAGCTGTATATCTATTTACGGGAGGACCTTCAAATTTTTTATCTTCAGTTTTGACTCCAAAAGATGTCATACTACTCAATATGTTCATATGGAACAACATATTCGATGTTGACACAGTTCATAGGATTTTGATAAGTTTTACTCAACAAAAGGACATCGATGAAGAAGTGGAAGATGAGTATTTTTATGAATGTGAAAGTCCTCATTCACCTTTCCAGTCTGAATTGCTCAATGTTGCTAAGTTAGCGGACAACTACCTTGCTGAAATTGCCCCTGATGCTAACCTCAAACTTCTCAAGTTCATGGTCATCGCAGAGGCTCTACCAGCGCATGTTCGTATTATTCATGATGGCTTATATCGTGCTGTAGATGTCTACCTCAAGGTATGTATTGCTTGTTCTATATATAATATTCAACTTATTGTTGGTTTAACAAGCATGAAAATGGTCCATAAGTCACAAGTACAAATTTGATAGAGAATCGCTGGGTCTTTTTTACACGATTCGTTACCCATTTTATCCAACTGTGGCCTATCTAAATGACGATGTTATTCGGTGTTGATCCATCCAGGCACATCAAATTTTAGGAGATTCAGATAAGAAGAAGCACTGCAAAAATCAAAATGATAGATTTCCAAAAACTCTCACCAGAAGCCGGTGCACTACTGTACATGCAGCACAGAATGAGCGTCTTCCTCTGCAGTCCATTGTTCAAGTTCTGTACGTTGAGCAGCTAAGGCTTCGTAATACCCTACGCTCTTCGTATCCTGACGATGAGCCTAAGCCGCTACACCAGTCTTGGGGGATCAATAGTGGAGCCCTCAGTGCTGCTTTTGCTGCTTTGTCTCCTCGTGACAACTATGCATTTCGGAAGCTGAAACTCGAGCTAGCTAGATTGAGAATGAGACTGAATGATTTGGAAAAGGACCATGTTTGTATAAAGAAGACCATGGAGAAATCTAATTCCCACAAGTTCATGGATTCTTTCGCTAAGAAGACGGTTAAGCTTAACTTTTCGGAGTAAGTTATTCTAAGGCATCCAGCTCTCCCTCAATGCATTCGCATCGAAGAGGCTCTAAAACAGACGAGAAGGCGTACATGAGCGTAATGTGAGAGTTTCATCTCATTATCCCCATTGCACCATATGCAAGCAATTCTCGCCAGCTCCTTTTTTGCCAGGTTTTGTTTTAGCATGTAAATAAGTTTACCTTGAAGTTAGCCAATGTAAAAGAAAAACGAATTTTTTTTTATTTTGCCCTGTTTTTCAGTTTCACTTTCAATTATACGTTTCGTTCAGTTTGAGTTTCAGTTTTGCCCTGTTTTTTATAGACCCGTAGTTAGCAGCAACGGATTGTTATCAAACCGTAGTTGTTAGCTACGTTTTCTTAATCAAACAGTAACCATTAACTACGGTTTCTTAATCAAACCGTAACCAGTGGCTACGGTTTGTTATAGAATATTTGTTTTTTTAAACTTTGTTTATTACACTTTTGTTTCTTTTTTTTCACATTTTAAATTTAATAATTTTCACAATTTAAATAATTTGATATTATCGAAATTGCAATTTGGTATAAGTTTATGAAATTGAAAAAAAACTAGAATGTACAGCGTATTGGAAAGTGCAGTGCGAAAAGTGATATCAGTCTAATGTTCACCACGTCCACGCCTAATGGAGCCAGGAGTGTATCTGTTGGGTGCCCTCCTATGTCGGCCTCGGCGAGGCTGTGGCGTCGGTGCGTTGGACGGTCCCGCATCATCAGACAAATGATATGACTGTTGTGATGTCTGGCTCCGGGAATTCTTGCGACGCATCCCCACCTTGTTCCGTGGACCAGTCAATGTGCCGAGGGTCGATCCCAAGATACGTATCATA
>JAWWMW010062472.1:0-16425 GCA_035048345.1 Echeveria elegans
CGTAGTCAAAACACAATAATCCTTCCACCGCTAGGCTTAATTACTATCATGCAATTTCTACATATCATACAATAATTCCTACTGCGTTTCACCGCTAGGCTAGGCACAATAAACAATTAATATATGCATTCACGCGCAAAGAACCAAGATAATTCATCATGTATTCAAATCATGTGCAAATCTCGCAATAATAAGTCACAATCTCATGCCCTAAACTGATATAAGAATTTAGCAACAACGAGACATAATATATGAAGAATTACTTTCGATTGATGACATAAATGAATTACAAAAGTTAGTGAAAAGTTTACACGAATTTGAGAACAAAAAGAATGATTTTACTGTTTCAATCCTGCGAAAAATCTGACCCAATAGTTGCTGAATTTCCAGTGCAAAAATCCTTCCAAGCTGATCCAAAAACCTGTCACAAATCAGTCCCAAAAGCTTGCAACAAATCTGTCAAATCTGTGCAAAACTGATGAAATCTGAATTTGGAATTTTGGTGTTGAATCTGGTATTTTTCTGTGTAGAAACCCTCTAATGAAAATTGGTCCCTTATACTGTCAAATCTCCTCAGTTTTTTATCTGCCCCATTCCCCAACAAAAGGCTCTTCTTTTCTCCATAAAGCTACTGCTAATGACTCCTCAAAGTTGTTGCCCGGTAGCCCTAATGTTTGTCCCTCTCTTTGCTTCATTTGAACTTGGGCTGAGCTTTGGATTGGGCTGAAAACAGACGGGTATGCGCAGTTTGAATGGATTCAAGGTACGCGGAGTCTTAACGAATTTCTGATAATCCAATAGACTCCGGGTAGGAAATTAGGCAATCTCCGCGTGCTCCTCTGAACCCTCTTCTGCGGACTGCAATGACTTGCAACTTCTAGCTCCATTTCAAACATCTTAGACTCAGAATTTGAATTTGGTGTAAAGAGAGAAGTTGTAGATCATCGAATCCTCTTTCTAACAAGCTATGATTCACCTCCATCGGACAAATTATGAATTACCAGAAAGCTCATGAAGAAACGAACGTCAAATCCGCCTTTTTGATGGAATAATCCATAAAATGGCCTTTTTAATCCTATTTCTTCCCAAATGCTCTAGATACACCTGTGACATGAAACACTACCAAAATGTAATATTTCATCATGAAAATATAATCAATTTATGAGAATTAATGACTCGATGAATCGTATAAATACGCTCCATCAATCACATATCTACAAGCATGTAGACTTTAGAGATATTTTGGGGGCAATTAAAGCTAAAAGGACCAAAATTGGGCAGTTCAACCCTCTTGCCTTCCAAGGCTCGCCGAGCGCGCTTACAATAGTCAATGTAGCATGGTGTATGTCAATAGAAAGCTAATGCAACCCTCTAGAACTCTTTAGTTTTCATCAAATCCAGATTCAGACATATAAAGGGTCAAAACAGCTCCCAAAGACGAGGCAGTTGCGCATGAAGACGAAAGGAAAACTAAGCAGAAAAATGACTAAGGAAAAGAGTTGTTGGGGAGAGCAAGGAAGTTGCTCGGCCGAGCAAGAAAGGAAGCAAAAGTTTCTTTTCCAAGCTTAAACCCACGGGATAAAAACAAAGTGGCTATAGTGAGCTTCTTTTGTACTCAAAATTGACGTCCCTTGACCAAGATTTGACTCCCCTTATAAATAGAAAGAGATGAAAAGCAAGACCATGTCTCATCATTCCTAGGTATTCTTCATCATTAAAAACCAAGAGAAGTTTTATTCCATTGAAAAACTTGGATTTAAGGTAGAGGAATACTTGAAGATCATCACCTTGAAGACCAAACAACTCCCTTGGAATCCATGTTTGCTTATCTTTTAATTTCATTAATCATGTTTATTGTAAAACTCACCATGAGTGAGATGTTCCTTTGTGATTGAGATCTATTGTGCAACACCTAGTTTGTTTGAAATATATATGTGTTCTAGCCTATGTTTTGTACTATGCTAGCTAGGTGTATGCTATGTCTCGGAAAGTATGTATTGCCATTGGGTTAATTACAGGAAATCAACCATAAAATATGGATTTTTTTCCTGAAATCATCCGTAAAATCGATATTACCGAGACCCATCCTAGAAAATATTTTATTTACTAAAAGCCACCATTTTCCCTTTAATTTATTTTAAAAACTCATAAAAATACCAAAAAAACTTTAAAAAAAATTCAAAATTCATAAAAAATATGCAAAAGCCACCTATTTACTGTCATTTTTAATAAAAACAATTTATGTCTTAAGAATATTTTTGTATAAATTTAATTTGATATTTCAAAACATTACCAATATAGCACAAAATTTTATCAAAAATATAAAAAATGTTGAATAGTTTGAAATTATCTTTTTTTTTTTGTAATTTTGTTTGTAATTTTTATTAATTGTTTATATTAAATATTACGAGAAACTCATGTTTTGTGAAATATTAATATTTAAAAAGAACAAACAAATTTTAAAAAATTCGTTAAAATTTAGAGACGTACACAAAATTATTGTAAACTATTAAAAAATTAATATTTTTGATGAAATTTTTTGCTAAAATTTGGAATTTTTTTGAAATATCAAATTAAATTTATACAAAAATATTCTTAAACATTATTTTTTTATTAAATATGAAACCCATAATTTAGGGGTTGTTTCCGTGAATTAACCCCATTGATGTTACACATTCGAGTTGCAATGAGAATTGAACCTAATGTAGTTTGTTGGCTAGAACATTCATTTATCATGTGTATTTGATTGCGAGAGAACCTTCTATACTTCAATCTAGAATATCATTTGAATAGTTGAATTGTCCGGCCAGGAGACCAAGAGGGTGAGGGCGGAGCAAGTGTTTCATGGTGCAATAGACCAAGAGGTTGAGTACCACCGCTCTAGGTATACTCTCTATCTAAGGATGGAGTGAGAGTTGAAATTAGGTAGACCATATTATAGTCTAACATTGAAATAACCAACCAAACTTCATTGATAGCATGCCATGTTTACATTAGATATCCTTTTGTCCTAGGGGAGAAGTAGGATTCTGATCACTTATTTAATCATTTAGACACTTTTACAACACTTACTCTTGATAATCATTTGATTTACTCTAGTATCCGCTAGAGTACATCTCAAGGGAGGATAATCCCCTAAAAACTTGTCAATAGTAGATTATTTAACTAGAATCTTATATTAGATTTTTTCTTTTGGTTCAACACTAGGTCACCCTAATTTATAAATTATTTTTAAGGTTGCATGACATAGAATGGTGAATCCATTTTACTTACATCTAAAATTACGACTTCAGCAACTCAAACTCTGATATAAGGGTGAACTCTTGCATTCCCCACACAATCAGCCCCGAGATGCATATCTTCAACGTCTCCAAAGCATCTTTGGTCGTTATCTTCTCCGCAATCACAGACAACACGTCTTTTGAAACACCTTGATAAATGGCTTTAACGCAATTTATCAATATGATTGTCAATGGCCTTCATTGTCGCTGATTGAAAATGTCCCACACGCCTTCTGCTTCCATATGACCTTCATCTTGTTAGCTCAAGACGCCTAGTTGTTGCAAAATAATATAGGACATCATTCCTCCAAAAGAACGGCAGGTTTGGCTTCCCTCCTGTCTTCCTCATCTTCAAAATGGATAACTCTCCAATTGTTGTTGAAAATAAAATTTTAATTTATTAAATAGAGGACCTAAATTAGATCATATAGTCAAATATGACATGGAGAAAATCTAATTTGGGAGAATGAAGGAGAAGCCTCACATGGAGAAATGCATTTGAAATCATAATGGGAGGAGAAGACCACATTTAAAGAGTATGGACTACTATTAATAGATTTGAAAATTAAGAGCATGGAAGTGAGGATTTAGAATATAACTAAGTTTTTTAACACAAGGAGAGTAATAAAGGTGTGGCCCAATTTAGATAAGATAGTAGTATAAATATGTACTCAACATATGTATTCCATCAACATGAAATTTTGAAATGTATTTTGAATATTTAATCACAACAAAACTCACAGTTCATCTTCTTCGATCATTTATGAACTTTCGTTATCTTTGTTATCACCTTCAAATACATATATTGGACCAGCCGGATTATGTAAGGGACCTTGTCTGCCAACATCACGTGGATCATCTTTAGTACACATGATGCAGCAGATTCTTGTTGGAACGGTTCTGTAACTATAATGCGATGATCAGTACTTTCAACACCCACTTGAGTCCATACACGAGACTTCAATTTAAAAACTCCTGACCAAACACCATCTGTTCGCCTTATCTTTGGGTATTCAATGAAATACACTTGAGATGCATGTTGCGCAAAACTGTAACGATCCTTAGTAATCATTTGCTTGTGTCGGTTGACGTCGACCATCTTCATCTGAGGATGGACACGAGTCCCTCTCCGATTTTTAGCATCAGACCACGAGTTACTGAATATTACAGAGCGCTTCACCATTGGAGATACATAGTTCAACTCAATAATTTCATCTAGAACTCCGTAGTAGTCATGGCCTCTTCGTCGATGCCAAATGTGTGTTCCAATACACAAATTCCACTGCTGTCTGTGGCTCACGTTGACGAATGAGTCTTTGTATGGAAATGATAACAATTCACCACATACCCAGCCAAAGTTTGGATGTTGGTGTTGGCAATTGGATTTTCTGTAATAACGGCCTGCACAAATACTAATTGATAACAAAATTTTACACGAATATACTTATATTAATTTAGGTAGGAAAAACTTACATATCGCTAGAACCATTGGCGAAATTGTGATTCCAAGATAAGCTGCTTGGCAACGTCCGCAATTTCGGGATTCGCCTTTCACACGATGTTTGCAAGGAAATATCTGTGAAAATTTGGATGTTCATTAACGTAAGTGATAAATCATAATATGAATTATATCAAACTGAAATTGAACTTACTCTACAAAGGGTTCAACTTCTTCTCAGTCGAGTAGGACATAAGTTTGTATCAAATGGTACTCGTCATTCGTAAGTTGTCAATCCATGGGTTAACACAAAGTACGATTTTGAAACATGAATATGGACAAATCATCTGGATCTAAACCCTCATCGAGGCCATCATCTATATTGCGGCCCCGGGACATTTGGTTATTGACAATATTTGAGTTGAAATAATATCCACAAAACGTCGACGCCTATTGAACTATCTATGCTCTAAAAATGGACCTCCACGCGCTTTATTTCCGACCGTGTTCTTCAATCACCAAAGAAATCTACACGTGTGAGTTGGGAAAAATCATTAGTAATCGATGAGTTGGGAAACACTTAAATTAAATACAGGTTCACAAAAATACATCTCGAATGGATATATACATCCATCTGTATTGTACAGGTGATCGGTGTCAAAATGACCTATTATTTGGACACCTATTTGTTTATATTCTTTGCAATTATCATATAATGTCAGTAGTATTCTACACTCACATTGTCATTTCAAGTATAAAAGACGTTTTATGATGAATGTAGAAACTTGGGAGAAGAACATAGCAAATTAGAGGAAATGTGTCGAAGTACTACTCGATCGAGCTAGAGTTCAGCTCGATCGAGTAAATTCATTAGAAGCACTTAATCGGGCAAGCAAAATCCCTAACTCGATCGAGTAAGCCTCGGATTAAACCGACAGTTTTGACCTTTCGAGCTTTGGAAAATTCCACAGGGAGCATCTGATGTCCGATCGAGATGAAACAAAGTGCGTTGGAAAGAAGACTCAAAGAACTACAACTTTTATGTTTATTTCAAGGAGTTATTTTAATCTTAAGGGAGCCTTTCGATGAACCAAGAAGTTCGACTGAACCAAACCGATAAGCAGGCAATTGGACTGAAATAATTCAAGATAAAAATCTGATTTTTGTCACAACAAAATTAGAAAGATGAATATTTTTTAGCTTCATGAAATGAAAAGCCAAGAATGATGGAGCTTTATGAGGAGGTTTCAATTAAAGCAATCAAAACAAGAAATGAAAGGGTTGGAATTTAACATTAAAAGGGAAAGGAGTTACTTTTGACCTCATTATAAAAGGAGCTTCACCGCAAAGCTCCATAGACATATTTTAGACTCAAAAAAAATAAGAGAAAAGCTCTCCAGACACTTGTTTTAGTTTTTATTTTATTTTTAGGAGTTCTTGTATTAGAAAAGATACAATTGAGGTACGAATACTTTTGTTCTTCAATAAACCTTCTTCTCTTTACTTTTCATTTTGTTAATTGTCAAGATATGTATCAATACTCCCTCGATATGAATGAGTAGTCGTCCTTGATGACAGGGTTTGACAAAACCCTATGCTACTCATGATCGAAGTTATGAGATTTTACACACTTTAGATGAATTATATAGTTTAAGGTTGAATTTGTAGTATTTATCCTACGCTTATGTTGTTAGATGTTTGACGAAATGTCTAATAGAAACCGCATGAGTACTATAATTTTGGGAAAGAATCTCAACGGATGAACCCAAAGTAGCGTTGCACTGATCGGGCAAAAGCTAGCATGTACGAAGTTAAATATTCCTTAATAGAAAGATAGTCAAAACTCGTATCCGTAAGGCTATTCTCTCGAAAAGGACTAGTCTATAAAGTGTTTAACTGATTTAGCAAAACTTTTCATCAGTGATGCTAATGAAGTTAAGTTGTTATACGTATAGTTCAAAATGCTTATCAGTGAGAACTATATCGTCCTATATTGCCGCAGTTTATCTTGTGAGTCAAAATTCGTGTCCGTGAGATTCAATTGATATATGTGTAACTATTCTAATTTTAGCAAACCTATTTCTAGAAAATTCATTCTACTTATTTTTATATAAATCCCAGAAAATGATCGTGAGTATGCTAAGGAAAGTCATTCCCTAGTCATCTCCTTTAGAATAGAAATTTCACAAAATCATTTTCACTAAAATTGAAATAGACCTCCAAAACTTTAAGAACCACTTAAGTGCAAAAACAATTTTTCTAACTAAATTTCATTGTTCCCTTGGGTTCGACACTAGGTCAGCCTAGTTTTTACAAATTTTTTTGACACGTGCTATACTACCATTTACTGCGCGCCAGATGTGTTATTTGACCCGAAGATGTCGGTTAGAGCACACATGGTTTATTCTCATAAATCGTATAACATGTTTGTATTTGATATTTTGTCACATGAATTAGGGAGGTGCGCACAGGTGAAGCAGTATTCTGGAATGCTTTCTTTGAATTAATACACAATCCATCTTTACTGTTTCTGCATGATCGGTTTCAAAATAATAGTCTATTATTTAGACACCAATTTTCTTATGTTCTTTGCTTTTATCATATAAGTTCGATCATATTCTACACTCACACTATCATTTCAGGTATAAAACACATTTTATGATGATTGTAGAAGCTCGGAGAATAACATAGCAAAATGAGAATAAAAGGAGGGAAATCAGTGATTTTTGGACCTTTCGACCTTTAGAGCTTTGAAAGCTCTTAGAAGGCGCATATGTTGTCCGATTAACGTGAAACAAGATGCACTAAAAAGCTAACTCAAAGATCTACAACTTTTGTTTTGACCACAAAGACTGATTCAGACTTTAGTGGATCCTCTCAGTCGAGACAAGTTCCTCTCGACCGAGACAAATGCTCAGAAGACTTCTTCTCGACCAAGGAAGATTTCCTGTCGACCGAAAGGACCCCTGGATCGAAGTTGGCAGTTTTGACATTTTCAGCTTCGGAAGATTTCACAGAGAGCATCTAATATCAGATTGAGACGAAACAAATTGCGTTGGAAAAAGGACCCAAAATACTGAAACTTTTATGTTTATGTTAAGGGGTGATTCGGAATTTAAAATGGTCAGAGTTTGCATTCATTGGGGTGTCAAAACAGAGAAGGACATTTCAACCCGAGCAATTAAATGGACCAATTTATTCAAATAATGGAATATTCAAATGAAGTACTCATGTAGGAAATTCAAGATGGATGAACATATTATCGTGAGCAATTCATGGGAGGCATTGAGAAGGAATAATTTGAAGTATTAATTTGAAGAATTGAAAAGGATGAAAATTATGAGCCATCATAATAACAAAAAATCAGTCATATTCTTTATGAAGGTCGCTAAATAGAATATTAAAATTAAAAGGAATGAAGAGTTTTCAAAGGAGTAACTTGAGGTTTTATGGATGGAAATTATGAAAAAAGGAGTTACTTTTAGGAGAATTTATTGAGAATGTAGTTACTCTTGAGCACACACTATAAAAGGAGGGCTTTACTACTCTTCAAAACTCAATTCCACAGGCCATAGAGCGACAAGATTTTTTTTCCAAGAGGAAAGCTCCCCCTCAAGGGGTTCTACTCGACAACTCCGACACGAAGAAAAAAAATAAAGCGACGCCACACCGAAGACCCGACAAAAATATTGAGCAATTCTGAACTCTCTTTGTTTTACTTTCATTTTATTTCGTTTCTGTTGTTCCAGTGAGCCATTAGAAAAGTGGTGCGCAGGTCAGATAAGTCTCGTACACCTGTAGCAGTTCTGTTCTAAAGAGAGAAAACTAAGGGATGTGGGTATTGTTTGGAATCCCTAGAGAACAGAGCCATGAGTAGAAGAGGGATTCCTATGACCAGGCAAGAGGTATATTAATTTCTTAGTTCATTGTGTGTAAAACCAAGATATAAGGCTTGTTTTATTTTCTTTAGCATTTCCATAGGAACGATTAATTCGTCTGCATATAGAATATCAAGTTATTCTCAAACAAGTGAAAAAAAAAAAAAGCAAAAGAAGATTCGAAGAAAATAGATTTGAAGAAATGGGAAGCTAATATTCCCACCACCGGACAAGCTAAGTCTAGAGGAGATTCAACAGAGGCTTGAGGAGTTGCTTAAGGTTCGCGCAAGCATACAGGACGAGAAGCTACGAAGAATGGCACATGAGGTCAAGACTGGTGCTTCTACTTCAGAATTCAATGAGTAAAGCGTCGATGCAAGAAGGGAATTCTTTTTCCAGAATCAATAAAGAAGTTTTATTTTTAAGGTTGTGATGAAGTGAAATGAATGAAACTTTCAAGCTAACTATACTCTTATGTTTAAATGCTATTTTCCCTTTTAAATGAGTGAATCGTTATGCAAGCTTCAGAATATTGGCCAAGTTAGAAAACAAAAATTGGGATTTCGAAGCGCAAAAAATATGCAGGCTGATGCAAGAAAATTTGGACAGGTCTTAAAAAGAATCTGCATATGCTTGATAACAAGAGGCTGAAAGTAGTGCATATCACAGCAGTAGACAGCATGCATGCCCTCCCTCATAACGCAGATTATACTTGCTGAAATTTGGAGTGTTTCTTCTCTATTGCTTCCTTGAGTTTTCTTCCAAGGGCATAAGCCAGAGGGGGTGGGACTGCGTTACCAATCTGTCTGTGCTTGTGCTGAATGTTTCCGAAAAATTTGTAGCTGTCTGGGAAACCCTGACACAATCAGAATAAAACCGGATAAGAAGCAGTACACTGACTGGATTATAGATTCCAATAAATTAATCCTTGCAACAACATCAACATTAGTTCATGCTATTTCTGACAAGTAAATTCAGGTGTGCACCTAAATTGGCGTTTTCTTCAAGGTATTCATTACTTACTTGAGATCTGGCACATTCTCGCACTGTGAGAATTCTGTCCTGGTCAGGATGGAAACACATGCCAACTTTGCCCATTGGCTGAGGATCAGTAATAGATGTAGGGAAATTTCCCTCCCAATCCAGTCTTCCAAACAGCCCCTTCCACTGGTTATGCCGCTTTGCTGTGTTAGGCAGGCACCATGGAATGAGATCAACCATTTGGCCAGTGGACAGTTTGATCTGCATATCAGAATTAGTTCTTATACAATAAGCATCAGCTACTTGCGATGAAACTGCATGCAAATTCCTCAGACCAGTAGATAGTATTATACCTTTTCCTCTGGCAGATCTCGCCAGTCAGCACCAGGTTGCTTGGGGATTTTTTGGCATCGAATGAGATTAAGTTCGTTCATCTCCTTGGAGATGTGATCCGTCAGGACATCTGCATCCCCACGAATTTTTCTTTGGAACCATGAGACTGGATCACTTTTGTACTGCAGCAGAATACAAGGACATTAGATAACTCCAAATTGTAGGTAATGCAACTCCCAACCAATCTTCAGAAATCAATGTTGATCAGCAACTCTGTTGCAGAGTGATTACCTCCATAGTAGTCCTCGATGCACCGTTTCCGACTGCAGGTAAATCACCAATAGTATCTTTTACTGTAATTGCTCGGAATGGTGCCCCATTTGAAGTACTTCGGACAGCAGCATATTGTTCATTTCCTGAGAGGGATATTTTCAGTTCGGGGACAGCAAATACATGCATGGGTTCAGGCCAATCAGGCAAAATCTCTTCTGGGGAGGCTGCCCAAATGAAAGCTCTCTTTCTTGACTGAGAGACACCAAAGGCACCAGCTTCAAGGATACCAAACCTCACCTTCCAAAGAAACAGGAAATTCATTAAACATCCACATCTGAATGTTATTAGATGATTTAGTCGCAAAGTATACCTGATAGCCCATCTCAAGAAGTGAAGCCAAGGTCAGACGAAATGTTTGCCCTTTATTGAAAGAAACAAAGTTCCTAACATTCTCCAGGAGGAAGTATTTTGGCCGATAATAGTCAGCAAAAGACAAGAATGCCAAAATCATTTCGCATTGAACCTTGCTCCAAGTACTCTGACTGAAGCGATTCATTCCAGAAAATCCCTGATTTAATCAATAAAATAATTGTTACTAAGTAACTATACCATTGTTTAAATACTGAACCTGAGTCATGTATGAGGAACCTAAAGGTAGAGTTCTAAACCTGACAAGGAGGTCCTCCATTTATGAAATCAACTTCGCCTGGTAGCGGTAGACTGCTAACATCTTTTTCAGCTAATTTGGCAGTCAGCTCAGCAGCTTCTGCAGTTGAAATGCACTCATCCGAGTCACCGCATTTTTCCATCACAGCCCTGTTAAATAGACCAACGTACACACAAATTTGCATTAGTAAATCTGAGAGGTCAAAACACGAACCCCAATGCAGAAACATATACATAATGCTGCTAAATGACAGTTAAATAACATCACCTTAGGATGACATTGCAGTTGTTTATGAACATCAATGACTGTGGATGGTTTAGTTTAAAAGCCTCTCCTGCTGGTTCCTCATATTCGATTGCCCACTTAGTTAAAACAGCGCCTATAACAAGCATCTTTGTCATTCATGAGACTGTCAAAAGGTATAGAGGATACTGTGAAAAGGTCAATACCTGACTGCTGCAATCCTTCAGAGAGGCCGCCACATCCAGCAAAAATATCCAGTGTGGTCAGGTGGCGGTCGTTGGGTTTGCTTACCTTAGGTTCTACATCAGTTTCTCCTTCCTTTGATTTCCCTTTCCTCTTTTTTACTGCAGCTTTATCAACTGTCATCCCAGTTGAGTACTTGATTTTGATGCTTGATGGAAGCTGTCGAGAAAAAACCCGGATGGGTAAAGGAAATCTTTTTATTTGTAGACAAACAGACTAGCTCTGCATGATAATCACAGGGATTGGGATATTGAGCTAGCTTTGAAAATACAAAGCTAGGACTATGACAAAATACACCATTACCTGCTTCAAAGATCCAGTGGATGGATCATAGAAAAGCTCGCAAAAGAAAACATGTTCAAATACAGCTGGAGCACTCAGCGGCGGGAGGTCACTTTTTTTCTGAACCTCACACTTTCCTTCAATGGCGTCTGCAGTAACTGAAAGCTTCTCTTCACTGTAGAAAACCTGAAAGAAAGCTATATTCTGTTAAAGCCAAGGTTTAGCTTGGTCAGATATGCTAATGACAGAACTGAAAATCCTACCTCACGGATATCTGAAAAGTACGCTTTTTCAGCAGAAACATCTTCTGGTCTGAAAAACCTTCTAACTTTAACATTTGTACATCTGGGGTCAACTGAGGTTTGGGACTTTGGGATCACGACCTCCAGTATTTGACACACAACATATGCCTTCAAGCCAACATTTCGTCCGGACTTGAAAGTACCACCCTCAACTTTCTCATCAAACTTATCCCAGCATATATAAACAAAGTCATTAACAGAATACTCTACACCTTTGTACATAAACCCTGTATTACTCGACAATAGCTTGAAAGCTTGTTTTTCATTTTCCAAGTTCACTTCATTGCAAGCGAAGCAGATGCCAGAACCAAGACCCATCTTATCAGATAGAAGACTCACGAAAGCACCTTTATCAGGCAAATACAAGCTTTTGCAATAGTATTCAACTGGCAGTCCATTCTTTTTCCTTTCATCTGCTTTCATTCGGTCTACTCTGTCAGCATTTATATTCTCTTTTCTGTGTTGGTGGCCCCAACGTCTACTACGCAATTCCAAGGTGACTACTTGTTTGATGCTACTCACTTCAAAATCATTGCATTCATTGGTCAAGAAAAGCTCCCTGTCATTAGAAGCATTTCCAAGCACAGTCTTGGATCCATGATGCATAGCTCTTCCGTGAAACATTTTCTTTCCTTTTTGAGTTTGAAATATATACTCCACAAAGTAAATGACAGGAAGGTTAACTGATTCATCATCAATTATGACAGCAGCTCCGACATCAACCACATTTTCATTGACAATGACTCGTTTGTAGAGTGATTCTCCTGAACTTTTTTTGCCAACAATCTCACTGTCCCACTCAACCATCTGATTTTTAAAACCAAGTTTAGCCTGCATGGGTGTTAAAATTGATTGCTCAGTTTCTGTAGACACTGGCAGTTCTTCTGGTTCGACATCTTCCTCTTCTGTTTCCTGTACTTCATCAGTTTCTTCATCTTCTTTAACTTCACATGTTTCTTCCTCTTTGATATTTTCAGATGTGTAGTTTGAATAGTAGTCTCCCCAGATTCTGTTGATAAGTCGTGTCGTAGTAGCCTGCATTGTTTTCCTCTTTGAGATTATCGGTTCCATCGATGCTCTTGGATTCAAATTAACATCAGTTTTCTGCAGAAGCTTCTTCTTCTTCACTAACCATTTTGTATGTCGCCTGGCCTCCATTTTATTGAAAAGGCCACTCACAAATGCAGACCTCCTAATACTTTCATCGGGAAACTCGTGAAACTGCTGCAAAATGACCTGGCCGTGCACAACTATATATCTTTCAACTTCCGAAGGCTTGGAGGAGATAAAGGCCAAACACTTCTGTTCATAGTTGGCAACTCTGCTAATGACATCCGCAAATGAAAGCCTTGATGCTCTATTCTGCTCCTTCAACATAGTGATGATGCTTATTGCAAGCTTAGCTGTTTTAAGTACCGGTTCATACCATGGAGCATACTGTTTTGATGGCTTTCCAAGTCTATACCTGAATAAGTACGGAAAATAATCAATTTGCATCTCTTAATAAATGAAATTAAAATATTACTGAATGCAGCAGTCATTGATGAATACTAATGATCCGCGTCAACAATGAACAAGCTGAAATTTTATTGGTATAATGAGCACATTTATAAAAGAATTGTCACACACAGCAGTTTCTTTAACTAAACATGAGATGGTCATTATTTTCAGGTTTGTTTTGGAGAATTAATATTGTTGGAAAACAATCACAAAACAAACTTAGCATCGTCTTTTAATTTTGTGCTTACTAAAAAGATTTGTAAAGTAGAAAGGAAAAATTACCAGGCCATGTCAGTTCTGATTGAGATGAAAACCATATTTGATCCAAATTCAATCATCCATTCCTTAATAGCGCTCAAGAAAATAGGAATTCCATCCACATTGGCTGCTACAGAACCACTGGAAGAACCATTTGTATCATCATCAAAACAAAATCCAGTTCCATCATCAGCAGTCATGACACCGGATCCAAAAACTGTGACATCAATATCTGGACAAGGTTTCATTGGTAACAGTTCAAGAGATACCAGTCTTGAGTCTGTGTTGTACAGAGACCAATTATGAAGCGTGCTTCTAGGGAGCTCATCAGTGTCATACATATCCATGTCGTTATCAAAGACAATAAACTCATCAGTTTCTTCGGCAGAAGGCTTATAGTATGCAGGTAGAGGATAGTCATTAGCAATTTCATCCTCATTAATCTGAATGTAATATTTATTTGAAGCTGAGGCAGTCCCATGAATTTTCTTTCGCTTCATGTTTTGCCAATTTTCTTCTTCTTGCAACAAGTAGGCTAACCTTACATCATCCCCTTCCTCTCCCAAGTTAAGGTTTGCATCATTAACTGATGCATCTCCCCCATCTCTGATTTTAATACCTGATGTTGCAGTTTTTGGTATGTCTGCTGAATTTCTTCTGGCTCTACTTTCATCCCTGAGTGCTTCCAAAAGAGGTAACCCAGCAAAGGTCTGCTCATTTTTGTTAGACGTTTCATCCAAGCCTAACAGCTGGTTATAGATGAACTCCCCATGAGAAATAATGAAATTCCTGGTGGCTGAGGCAGATGGGAAATTCTTGCTGCCACTCATTGAACGGACTAAACCAGCAAGGACCTCATCAAGGCTGGAATCTGGGTTTCCACCGGATGCTTTGGAGATTTTTTTGTAAAACTCAACACATGCACGTGCCTTTTCAAAGAAATGTTCGTACAAGTTTCTGTAATTACCAGCTGGTTTCAAGCATTCATAATCCGCAACATCTGTAGAAATCCATATAATTGGGAATCCCTCCTCATAACCAGATATAGCCCAAGATTCAATCCTGCCGAATCCTTCACATCGTACCCCCTTTTCCTTCTCCTTATCAGACGTTTCTTCCAAAGATAGTATAAGACCAGTGATAAACAAGTCGTCAAACTCCAACATTTCCACAAGTTTGGCGTTACCATCGGTGTCATGAAAAATGAAGTCTGTTAGTCGCCGATTTGGGCGCCCCTCCTCTTTTCCACTTGTCAGTGCAACAGCTTCAAGCTCATCGTCTACAACGTGGTCTTTCTTTCTCTCGATAATCAAGGATTTCTCAGATAAACGGATGTTCTTCTCTTTGTATTCGACATAAATTGAAGCATGTTTGGGCTTTTTTTGATGTCCGTCAGAATCTCCATTAGCAGCTGTTTTCTGGTCCTCAAAAATAGAACGTTTCCGTTGATTATTTTTTCCCTTCGTACCTAAACGAACACAAAAAAGGTAAACACGCCAGGCTTCAACGTTTAAAATTCTACAAATGAATGTGTATCCAAACAGAGGCAAATCTCATTTCATCCGCCGCAAGTGCATTTCCATGCAAATCTAGGCAGATAAAAATCGAAAGAAGGGAGATCCAAAAATGCAATCTACATTCACCTCTAGTCATCAGTACAGTAGCTCCTAATTTATACAAGAGGAAATGTCACGAATACAAAAAGGAAAACTCCAAAACATTCAAACAGCCAGACATCAAAATTCCACAACAAAAATGAGAAAACAGAAAGGCAGAGAAACCTTTAGCGGCGGGGACGGGGTCCTGATGATCCGGGGAGAGTCCCCCCATCAGCAGCGGAGAATGGGGGACTGAGAACCCTAAGTTCGAGAGCGGATAAAACCCTAGAAAGAGTGTGAGAGAGAGAGAAGGCGGGTGGGATTACGGCAGTCGGGGAGTGGGTGGGTGAGAAAGAGGAGTGAAGGAGGGGAGGGGGTTTGACGGTCGCGACGGATGAGATGAGAAACTGAGAATTGAGAATCAGGATGGGGAATTGGGGATGGGGATGCGATGAATGTGGCGTGAGGAATTTAGACGAGAGCGGGAGAAGGAAGGTGATGGAAAATTCAGAGCGGGAATCGGAAGCCTGCTTTTGCCTTTCAATACGCACTTTCATTTCATTTACCGCTTCCCTTCCTCGCCTCCCTTTGATTTTTTTATTCATATATGTGTGCCGTCCATCGTCCCGAATGCGCAGTCCTATCGATCAACACGTGTGTGATTCGAACGATCAATTTTTAGGCATCTGTATAAAATAAAACTTTTAATTTTTGGATCAGACCGGACCCGTGTATTGTGTGTAAATTTATTTAATTTTTAATGGGTCGGACTGAGTCCATGTGATTAAAACCTAATCAGATGACATTTTTATAAATATTTCGATTTAATGATCCGACCACCACCAACCTTTATTTTGTTATATCTACTAATATAATAGAATAACTAACTAAAATTGTTAACTAACAAGTTAAACTTCATATATTTACCAACCAAACTTAACTATATTCATACATTTACCAACAACATCTAACTAAACTCATTCTCATCCAACTATACCATTCCAATTATATTAAAAAATAATTAATCCAACCACCCAAATAAACTTCACACATTTACCAACCAAACATAAATAAATTCTTATATTTACCAACAACATCTAACTAAACTCATTCTCACCCAACTAAACCATTGCAATTATATTAAAAAT
>JAWWMW010062502.1:0-16416 GCA_035048345.1 Echeveria elegans
ATCCATGTGGACGCTATTTATTTATATTTTTTAAAATTAAAAATAAATCAGTGTCCATGTGGACGCTAAAATATTTATATTTTTTAAATTAGAAATAAATCAGCGTCCACGTGGACGCTAAAATATTTATATTTTTAAATGAGAAATAATTCAGCGTCCACGTGGACGCTGACATGTAAAATTTAGCTTTATTTTGCGACCATATGGATGCTGGAGTATTATTCAACGCAAAAATCAAGTCTATAAATACACCATCATTTGTACCATTTTTTCTATAAAATTCACCAACAACAAAATTTATGTGTTTTTGGCTGAGATCAGGAGTCCGTTCCGATAAAAAAAATTCAAGCAGAATAAATTTGTAAGTATTTAATTTTTTTTGGCTATTTTATTTACATGTATTATTTTGTTAATTTTTTATTGCATTATTAATTTTTTATAGTAAATATAAATAAGAAAATGCGTGAGTGGTTGTACATGCGTTTAATTAATGGGTTGTATAACAACGAATTTGTCGCTGGCGTTGTACAATTTATGGAGTTTTACATGTCTATGTCCACCTATAATGTACATGATCGGAGCGTGCGTTGTCCGTGTCGAAAGTGTAAAAAAGGCAAATTCTTCCTCCAAATGTGGTGAGATTACATCTACTATCTCATGGAGAGACTGACGAAATGTTTGCTGCATTACTTAGCGAGTCTAGACAATGCGAAGGCGGTTCCAGCAATGATCAGCCGCCTAATTATGGGATGACGGACAACATTGAGGCACCACATATTCCGTAATATAATGATCTTTAAAATATGCGGCATATGGTGTACGACGGATTTGGTGTGCATCATAATGTCAACATCGGGCAAAATGAAGCTCCATCACACACATGTCCTTTTCCCGAACCACCTAATTCGGAAGCACAATGTATATACATCGACATGTTAGATGCTGCCAACAGGCCGTTATGGCTTGGTTGCGACATCGTCCAGTTGGCAGCTTTGACGGAAATGTTAAGTCTAAAGTCCAAACTTCGACTGATGGAGCGAGGTTACGATATGATTTCATATTATGCCAGACGCATCTCAAACCCCTAGACAACATTACCAGAATCATTTTATGACACTACAAATTGGTGGAGGGTCTTGGGCTGCCGTTCGAAACACATGACTGTTGCAGCAATCATTGTATGATATACTAAGGTGCAGATGCAGAGTACTTCGTGCAAGACATGTCAGCACCCGAGATGGAAACAAGGCATGACGAAACTGGTAATTTTCTCATATGTTTAATTTGCCCATAACTCAGCGTTTGCAAAGACTATATACTTCTGAGGAGACTACCTCTCATATGTGTTGACACTTCGAGCACGTTCAAGAAGACGGTGTAATGCGCCATCCTTCAGATGAAGAGGCCTGGAAACATTTGGATAGGGTGAATCCTGATTTTTCTTTAGAGGCAAGAAATGTTAGGTTGGGATTATCTACTGATGGATTCAATCCATTTGGGGCTTCGCGGCAGCAATACTTATGTTGGCCAGTTATTTTGACACCGTACAACCTTCCCTCATCCATGTGTATGTGGGATGAGGTTATATTTCTAACTGTTATTGTCCCGGGCCGAATAGTCAATAACAGAGGTTGAAAGTGTATCTTCAATCATTGATAACTGAACTGCAAAGTTTGTGGCATAACGGATCTGACGTGTCAAAGAAATAGAATTTTGTTATGCGGGCGGCTGTAATCTGGACTATAAGTGACTTTCCTGCATATTCCATGTTGTCAGTATTATAATATATTCATAATCACTCAGCTCATATATATATATATATATATATTTAAATGTTGTTCTATGTTTAATTAATCGAATTATAAATAATGAAGGTTGGAGTACCACTAGAAAATATACGCTTATCGTTACTTTATGGAGAACACCGATGCTTTTTACTTGAAGAATGGACGTAAAATGTGTTGGTTTGACTGCCAATCGTTTATGCAACAGCAAGACTGATTTCAAAAAAAAGGCAAAAGGGTTCTCAATGATGCTCCGCCAGTGCGAGATGGTTATGAAGTGTTGAAACAAATTGAGAGAATTGTGCCGACGAATATCACTGAATAGGGTGCTAAAGAACATAATGTCAGTGTCAGTAGAGATTCCGTATCGAAAAAAGTATTTTCTGAGACCTACCTTATTGGGTCAGTCTACATATTATGCATAACTTGGATGTCATGCATAACTAAAAAATGTATTGATAATATTTTCAACACGGTGGTAAATGTTCAGAGAAAGTCTAAAGACAGCTTGAAGATAAGGATGGACATCATAGAATCGGCTAGAGCTAGAACCCGATGAGACCAAAAGTAAGTACCACAATGCAAGCTACACGCTGGATCGTGATCAAAAGAAAATTCTATTTGAATGATTGAAAACAGTTAAATTTCCAGACGGTTACGCTTCAAATCTAAGCCATTGCATTGACTTGTACAAACTGCGAATGTTCGACATGAAAAACCATGACTGTCATGTCTTTATGCAGAGGCTGTTGCGTGTTGCTTTTTGACCCTTCTTAGAACACAAGTATTGGGACCTATCGCACAGTTGAGTGCATTCTTAAGAGATCTTACATGTTATGAGTTGAGTCCGAAATAACACATTATCTGCATTCGCTGACACCTATCCTTTTGTGTAAGCTGGAGCGGATTTTTCCACCTGGGTTGTTTGACTCAATGGATTATTTGTCTATCCATTTGGCAATGGGGGCAACAATTTGTGGCCCTGTACGGTACATATGGATGTATCCATTCGAGAGGTATTTGTGTGAACTTGTATTTAATTTAAGTGTTTTCCAACTCATCGATTACTAATGATGTTTCAAAACTCACATGTGTAGATTTCTTTGGAGATTGAAGAACACGGTCGGAAATAAAGTGCGCGTGGAGGGGTCCATTTGTAGTGCATACATAGTTCAAGAGACCTCGATATTTTTTGAATTTTATTTCAACACAAATTTTGAGAATAACCAAATGTCCCAGGGCCGCAATGATAACGATGGCCTTGATGAAGGTGTGTATCCAGACGATTTGTCCATTTTTAAGTTTCAAGGTCATACTTTGGGTAGACCCATAAGTAGACAACTTACGGATGATGAGTACCATTTGATACAGACTTATGTCCTACTCAACTGTGAAGAAGTTGATGAAGAAGTTGAACCCTTTGTAGAATAAGTACATTTTTATTTAATTTATAGGGTTTATCACCGAAAACCACCCGTAAAATACGAGATTTTCCGATAGCCACCCGTAAAATGTTATATTATTCAAAACCACCCATTAAAATATTTTCTTACCAATAGCCACTCATATAAAAATAATCAGTTCAATAAAGACCCACCCATCGGAAAACAATTCATAAAAAATAATATATAAATTCAAAAACATTCAAAACTTCATAAAATAAATATATAAAAAGCCACCCATTTAGTTTCATATTTAACAAAAAAAAATCGTGTCTTAAGAATATTTTTGTATAAATTTAATTCGATATTTCAAAAATTTACCAAATTTTAGAACAAAAATTTATCAAATAAAAAAAAATTAAAGGTTTTTAATTACTGTTTTGAACATTTTTGAATTCTAATAGGTTTTTATAATTTTATTTGTTATTTTTTATGAAACAAATTGTCGATGGGTGGGTGTTTATTGAACTGATTATTTTTATATGTGTGGTTATTGGTAATAAAATATTTTAATGGGTGGTTTTGAGTAATATCATATTTTTACGGGTAGCTATCAGAAAATCTCGTATTTTATGGGTGGTTTTCGGTGATAAACTCTAATTTATAATTCATATTACGATTTATCACTTAAGTTAACGAGCATCCAATTTTTCACAGATATTTTCTTGCAAACATCCTACGAAGGGCGAATCCCGAAATTACCTTGGAATCACAATTTCACGAATGGTTCTGCCGATATGTAAGTCTTCCTTACCTAAATTATAATATGTATATCCGTGTAAAATTTTGTTATCAATTAGTATTTGTGCAGGCCGATATTGCAGAATGTCCAATTGCCAACATCAACATCTAAATTTTGCCCGTGGACCCACTAGCGTTGTTAGAAATTTTTCTGGGTATGTGGTGAATGGTTATCGTTTCCACACGAAGACTCATTCGTCAACGAGAGTCACGGACTGCAGTGGAATTTGTGTATTGGGACAAACATTTGGCACCGACGAAGAGGACTACTACAAAGTTCTAGATCAAATTATTTTGTAATTAAATTGGAATAATTCAGCGTACATGTGGATGCTAAAATTTGTTTTTTTAATCATTAGCGGCACGTAGTCGCTAAATTATTTCCAATTCAAAGAATGTATTGTAAAATATTAATATTCGCATCCAAATGTACGCTAATATTAATTTCACAAAATTTATTTTTTAATTATAAATAAATCAGCGTTGATGTGGACGCTAATGATTAATTTTTTTAATTAACCCGCTTTGTTTTTTTTGTTAAATGATGACTTTTTAGTTGAAAATTGGCGTCAAAATTTTGAATTACCTGCCTTGTTTTTAATATTAGCGGTCATGCTGATGCGAATTTTCTAGTTGACAGCCTTGTTTTTAATGTTAGCTAGCGTGCACATGGTCACAAATTTTCAAATTACCCGTCTTGTTTTTAACGTTAACGTCCACGTGGACGCAAATTTTTGAATTACCCATCTTGTTTTTAACGTTAGCGTCCACGTGCCCCCAAATGTTCAAATTATCCGCTTGTTTTTAATACCAGCGTCCATGTGAACGCAAATTTTCAAATTAGCCGCCTTGTTTTTCATGTTAGCGTCCACGTGGATGCAAATGTTCGACTTACTCGCCTTGTTTTTAACATTAGCGTCCACGTGAACGCAAATTCTCTGTTTATATAAATCACAACTTGGTGAGCATAGATTAAAATTATCTAGTGAGAAGATTGCAGAAGATGGAGGGAGAAGATAATCTGATTGAATTTTTCAAAGTGTATATTACAGAACACAGTTCTCAAAAAATTGTAAGTTATCCATTCATACATTGTTAGCAAGTTTTGTAATTATATGAGATTTTCTGTTTGATGAATCTTGTTTAATTTTTTTACTTCAGTTGATACCACGCGAGTTTCTAGCTTATCTTGGAAGGGAAAAAAATATGATTTTGGTAAGTTGACCGGTGCAAGCGGAAATACTTGGAGAGTTAACTTAGTTGAGGAGGGTGAAGATGTGTATTTTATTAAGGGGTGATCGGGGTTTAAAAATGACGATATGGTGCAAGATGGAGAATTTTTATTTTTCAAATATCATGACAATTTGGTGTTTAGTGTCACAATATATGATGAAAGTATGTGTGAGAAAGTTGTAAACCATGATGATCAATAATAATAATAATTTAAAAAAATTTGTGTCCACATGAACGCAATATTTTTATTTAATTTTTTGTGGCTATACAAATAAATCGTCATCCACGTGGACGCTAATTATTTTAAAAAAATATTTACGTAAATCCAAATAAATTTAAAAATAAAAACAAATCAGCGTCCATGTGTACGTAAAATTAAATCTGCGTTCAGCGTTTTAGCATCCACACTTTGCGTCCATTTTGTGGACGCAAACGTCACATGTACGTCCAATTTAAGCGAATTTGCGTCCACTCTCGTGGTGAGAATTCGCTGGTTTCTTATAGTGAGAATTATATCACCACTAATATGTTTCTACATATGTAATTCAACATACATAGAGGTTGAAGATTATATTGTTATTAACATGCTTAGATCTATACTAAGATTAACTCGACTTTATCCTATATTATTTTATAGCATGTTCAACATAGTCCATACATCTAGTGGTGAAGTTAAATCATAGTCATCTTTTTTTAGATATTATACTTTAAATCAACATATGTTCCATTGGTAACCGAAATTGAATTCGAAGCCCCCTAAATCTCAAGAACAATATGGAGTATTGATAGTTAACGCAGTTAAGTTTCCACTTATCCCTTGAGTGACACTAGGGCACCCATAATTTTATAAATTATTTGAACTGCGTGAGGACGATTTACCACTAGAAAGCAACACTCAATATTCCATCTTCATTCCAGCAAAACAACTGCCACGAACATTAAAGTATCTAAGCATACGTCTCTAAGGATGGGAGTAACCCATTCAAGAAGGAGAAAGGACAACTTTGAGGAAAGCCTCCGCCAGTGAGAAATGGAAGGGGAAAAGAAAAATGGGAGGAAAAGTGGTCGGCTTGGCCGCTTGGGTGTGAACCCACACATCAGACTTCGCTGACACTCGCCTCCTTTTTGGGTTCGATTCTAGTTTGATTTGCAATTTAAATTGAAACAACTTTTTTGAGCTCTTTAATTTATCAATTTCGTCAATGCTTGGGGTGATTAAGGATTATGAAATAAAAAATGAGTAATGCTATTGAGTTGGAATGATCAAAGCATTTTTTTTAATATGCAGGGAGTAGAATTATGGAAAAATATTTTTCCATAATTCTACTTCAAGTGATGTCGAACCGGAAAATCTTCATCATGTTGATATTGAACTTGAAACTAGCGGCAATGAAGATCTTGATACTCGCGACAAATTTGATAGAGATAATGAGATTGTTATTGATCCGACACTAAGAAAAACAATCAATGATTACGACATCGCAACTAGAGATGAAGTTAGAAGAGTGTATGTCCTTTAAGGTCCTAGTCAACCGCATTCTCATAATTTTCCAAAAAGTTTTATTGTCAACCTCAGTTGAACTTAGTAGTTATTTATGAGAGCTATCATTTTTGTACTAAATAAATTAATGATAAATCTCTTTTTATTTGAAACTTTTTTTGATCTTACGTCATTATTATTTTTTATTGCCCCCTTTAAAGAGTCTCTCGATCCGCCACTAGTAGCATTAACAGCAAAAAAAATCTTAAAATTCACAAGCCAATTTAAATATTCACATAACTAGTTATACCAAAATCGAAAGCTTGTATAAAATTTCATGATGATATTTTACTTATTCCATGGAATTCAATGGAAAGTTCTTAAATGTGATTTTACCCATCATAATTAATTCATGTTTAATCAATGCACAAAAACGTTTCCATATCTAAAAACGGAAATGAATTAATTATTACGTTTTTTTATAATAATTAATTATTACGAAAAGCAATGAAAAGCGCCTCAAATTATGTACTTTTATTTAATCGGTCAGATTTAAATTTTCACATTTTCCTACTTAATTAACTATAAAAAAACCCTCCTCTAGAAACAAAGTTTTTTTTGCTCCAGATTTGATCTCAAAAAGGTATGTGTTGTAAAAATATAGTGTTTCCAATTTCATGCATTTTGATTTTGATTTTGATTTCATGCATTTTCACTCAATTCGTCTAAAAAGGTAGAGAAAATCAACCTTACAATTTACTTAAAAATGCATACTTGGAGTGACACATAATGCAAGAAACACAAACACACAGATTTCATTTGCACAGGTTTTATTCCTCAGCTACTAAGCAACAATGCTTCAGACAATGACAGTTTTTAATCAAGTTAATTTGTACCATTTTTTTTCTCTGCAGAATGTGTCAACTTGGAAGATCAACTATATGGCTTATCGCCGCCATGCTTACATTGATGGCCGTGTCCGCGGTCGAAGCTGCGGTATTCGTTAATATAACTTACGTGAACGAGGCTGTCCGGATGGGGGCAGGTTATTCGGAACATTAATTTTGGTTTTCTAGAAAATGATGAAAATTATAAATATTTTGTGTTTTGGTCTAATGAGTATGATCAATATTTGATGAATGCAGTTTGTTTAGATGGAAGTCCTCCGGCTTATCATTTAGACCCCGGATTCGGAAATGGTGTTAATAACTGGCTGGTGCAGATTGAGGTGAAATATTTTTTTGTATATTGGAATGCGGAATTTGTTTGTTATTTGTGCTGCAGTGCAGTTTTGGAAATCTGAAACTGAAATTTGGTTAAGAGTTATTTACAAGGGTGGCGGATGGTGCCACAATGTGACGAACTGTATGGCGCGGATGAAGACTCGATTAGGTTCCTCGAAATATATGCAGAAGCAAATTCCCTTTTCTGGAATTCTGAGCAGAATGCCTAACAGTAATCCAGGTTATAGTCTTACAGAACAATGTAGCAAGTGGCAACACTGTTGTTGTGTTTTTTTTTTTGTTTTTTCGTCGAATCGTAAGGTTTCGTGTTATTTTTTCCTTTTGCAGATTTTTACAACTGGAATAGAGTTAAGGTTAGGTACTGTGATGGATCATCATTTACCGGTGACGCGGAAGAAGTAGATCCTGTAAGTTCTGTACTCTGGTAACTTCTTTTGGTTTTATATACAACGGGGTTAATTACACTTATGTTAAGAGTGTTTCTAAAATCCCATCCGTATGATTCTTCCTCGCAAATAATCACCCATATGTTAAAAAAAAAAAACAAAGTCACACTCATTTCACAATTCCGGTAGAATTCAGGCAATATTTCGATAAAATTCACACTCATACATTATTCCGGTAAAATTCACCCCATTACACAATATTTTAAATTTTTTAATATTTTATAACATTTATTTTCACACAAAGTAACATGTTTTTAGGTAGTTTTTAAATCGATCGAAACATAACGATGATGATTAATGTTGAAAGAATAAATAAGAAAATGACATTTGAAACAACAAAGGGAGGTGGTGGACCCGTATCGTGAGTTTTTGAGCTGAATATTACTTGAATTCTACCGGAATGGTGAAATGAGTGTGACTTTGGAAAAAAAAATTTAACATATGGATGGTTATTTGTGAGGAAAATCATACAGGTGAGACTTTAAAACACCCCTAACATACGGGTGGTTATTTGGAATTAACTCTTTACGACGAGATATAAAGTTTGGTATATTATGATATCTTGCAGACTAATCTGCACTTCAGAGGAGCGAAAGTATTTGTTGCCGTCATGGAAGCTTTGCTAGCTAGAGGAATGAAGAATGCTAAAAATGTATGCCTATACATTTGTATTCATATTCCCAGTTTGATCGTTAAGCAGCTACTCCTTTTATGTCTATGCAAAAACTAAGCATGCGCGCATTTAGCCATTTTTTTTTTTGAAAAAATCCGGTGACTCTTTGTCTAATTCTTTTTTGCTTGACCTTGTGAATAAATGGCAGGCCATACTCTCAGGATGTTCGGCTGGTGGCCTGACTACTATCCTGCACTGTGACATGTTCCTTAACATATTACCTCAAACTGCAAGAGTGAAATGTCTTTCAGACGCTGGCTTCTTCCTTAACGCGTAATCATCCTGATCCTCAACTGTATGCCATTTTATACAGATGTGCTAGAGATGTCATATTAGTCAATTCTAATGATCGGACGTCATGAAACAGGACGGATGTTTCCGGTGGTCATGCGTTGGAAACTTACTTCAACCAAATTGTGGCCACTCACGTAAGTATTTCATCCACTCCCTACAAAAATCTCATAGTACCGGACGATCCTTAACATTTTCTTCTCTTGTTATCTTGTAGGGATCAACAGCGAACCTGCCAGTCGCTTGTACTTCAAAGATCGATCCACGCTTGGTAATTAACCGCTCATCTCTTCTTGGCCGTAGCTCTTTTGTTTCTTATTTTCTCCCGGTGCGCTTATTGTGAACATGTCACATAAAAATCCCTCCAGTGCTTCTTTCCTCAAAATGCCGCGAAATTTGTCCAGACTCCACTCTTCCTGCTAAATTCAGCTTATGACTCATGGCAGGTTAGTACACCTTGTCAGATCAACCTGCTAGACGAACAAAGAATGGTGATATCTCTGACATTCGATTAATTTATTTTTCTGCAGATAAGGCATGGATTGGCTCCTCGAGAAGCTGATCCAAGGGGCGCATGGAATCGGTGCAAAGTGAACTTCAACAGATGTTCCCCAGCTCAACTCGCAACCATAAAGAGTCATAATACATCCTTTAATTTCTTTACTCCGGATAATCTTCTCTTTTTTTTTTCCGTGTCTTCAGTGATCTAAAACCACACACACATATGCTGCAGATTTCCGTAAAGAGTTTGTAATGGCAGTGTTAAGACTAGGCCATTCACGAACAAGAGGAATCTTCGTCGACTCATGCTATCTTCACTGTCAGACAGAACAACAGGCGCTATGGCTAAGCCCCGGCTCCCCACAAGTACAAAATGTGGTAAGTGTGGGCAAATTCCGCAATTTCCACAAATTCCAACAATTCTGTTCAATCATTTTTTCTGTAATCCAAAATGTTAACCTAAAAAAAGTGTATGACTTATCAACTTTGCAGACAGTAGCGAAAACAGTTGGAGACTGGTTTTTCGACAGGAGCTCTTCTTTCAAATTCGACTGTCCCTATCCTTGCAATCCAACATGCCATAACATGTTCTACATCAGACCACAACGAGCACCGACACCATTCAGTTTGATTGATAGACAAATGTCTGTCGCCGTCTGATGAACCAACAAACGAATACCTTGTTACAGTATATGTAATGCACATTCCGATTCCAATAAACGACATATCAGTCATTCGTAAATCGTTAACGTAGATACTTTAAAGCGTCCACAAATTACTTAACTGCACGAGATCTAATTTCTTATCGAAATAAATTACCACGAAAAAACCAAATAAGTAACTGAAGGAGTGTCTTGCCTGAAGAAAAGACATGCTGAGGAGCAGCAAGGCTGCATCAAACATCTCCCGCGGTCTCTGTCGGTCAAACCCATCGTTGACTTTTTCACAATCGCAGCTGTTGACGACGCAGCTCTTGGCTTTGTTGCGGCAATGTGTTTCCACCAAATCAGTGATGCAAATATACGCTCAAATGCTCGTAAACGCAATCGACAAATCTAATTTCATCCTCCCCAAGCTCATCGATTTGAAGGAGTACGACCTCGCTTCACGATTTTTTTACCAGATTCGAACACCCAACAGCTACGCGTTCAATGTGATGATTCGTGGACTGGCGACGACATGGGGAAGGTTTGATCTTGCGATGGAGTTGTATTATGAAATGAGAGGATTGGGTGTGAAGGCGGATAATTTCACATACCCTTTTGTGTTCAAGTCGTGTGCAGGTTTGAAGGAGTTGGGGCATGGGAGGTTGGCGCATTCGAGTGCTTTTAGAGCTGGGTTGGAGAGTGATGAGCATGTTAGTCATTCTTTGATCACTATGTATGCGAGTTGTGGTGAGTTGGATTATGCACGAAAGGTGTTTGATGAAATTACTGTGAGAGATGTGGTGTCTTGGAATTCGATTATTTCTGGGTATTCGAAGTTGGGATGTCCTAGGGAGGCTGTTGGTTTGTTTCAGGAGATGGTTGAGGGTGGGTTTAGGCCGGATGAAATGACGGTAGTGAGTGTTTTAAGGGCGTGCGGGGAGCTAGGAGATTTGAGTTTAGGAAAGTGGATTAGAGAGTTTGTTGATGAGAATCGCATGGAGTTGAACACGTATGTAGGTTCTGCATTGGTTCATATGTACAGCAAGTGCGAAGATTTAAGTTTGGCTAGGGGGATCTTTGATGAAATTGAGAGAAAAGACGTAGTGTTATGGAATGCTATGATCACTGGGTATGCGCAGAATGGCATGTCTGATGAAACAATAAGCTTATTCAATGAAATGAGGCAGACGACCGTTGAGCCTAATGCTATTACGTTAGTCGGGGTGCTTTCATCGTGCGCTGCTGTTGGAGCTCTTGAATTAGGAAAGTGGATTGAGGTTTATATCTCACAGAAGATAGTCCATTGTGATGTTTATGTCGGCACTGCACTGATTGATATGTATGCAAAATGCGGAAGCTTAAATGATGCCCTCAGAATCTTTGAACATATGTCTGACAAAAATGATGTCTCGTGGAACACAATGATATCTGCCTTTGCTTTTCATGGAAAGGTGACAGAGGCTTTGTCACTATTCAATCGCATGCTAAATGAAGGTCATCTTGTTCGCCCAAATGATATCACATTTGTGGCTGTCCTATCTGCCTGTGTCCATGCTGGACAGGTAGACGAGGGACTTCATTTATACCACCTTATGGCGTCGTCATTCGGATTGGTACCAAAAATCGAGCATCACTCCTGCATAGTTGATCTCTTGGCCCGTGCAGGACGTATTTATGAGGCTTGGGAATTGATAGAAAGAATGCCGGAGAAACCAGACGCTGTTATCTTAGGAGCACTCCTTGGCGCTTGTCACAAACTTAAAATCACTGATATCAGTGAAAGAGTAATGGAACTTCTTATTCAGATGGAGCCTTCAAATTCTGGGAATTACATTATATCTTCAAAAATGTATGCTAATGAGAAAAGATGGGACGAGTCAGCTCATATGTGGATGTTGATGAGGCAGAGAGGTATTTTAAAAACACCTGGTTGTAGCTGGATTCGGATTGAAGGAAAACTTCAAGAGTTCCGAGCTGGTGATGGACTGGAGTCACTATCAGAAGAGACTTTAAATGTGTTTATATTGCTCAATGAAGAGATGCAAGCTGTAGGAAACATTGATTAAGTTAATCAGCTGGATTGAGCTGTGACAATTTTGAAAATTGCTGAATTTTGTATCAAAGGAAGTTGATTTTCAGATTGTGCCAGACAAGCACATCCCTAGCCCATTGAGCAATATATGGTTACTAGGGCTGGTTTCCATGATCCTGAATGATACTGATGGACTGGAATTGCTACCAGAAGAGAATGTAAACCTGTTCTTATATCTCAATGAAGAGATGCAAGCTGATGGATATACAGGTGAAATTGACCGGCCAGATTGAGTTGTGACTTGTGACTGTTGCACAATCTCTGTATCACAGAAGTTGATTTTCCGATCATGGGCTAACTATACAGATCAAGTTTACCCCATTGAACAAAATAATACTATTGGGGCTGATCTATATGACACACTTGATAGTTGATACTGAAGGGAATAAACTTAAAGGTCCAGTTGCAATTCACATTGATAATCTCAAGCATCACTTGCTCAGTAACCTGTTCAGCTATTACATAGCTAATGGTTATATATTTTCTAGTAGCAAATCAAATGGCCGTTTGTTGGTACTACGCACGAATTAATCTGACTGATTGTTCTTCAGTTGCGGCAGTTGGACTATTCGCATCACCTCATACTTCATGTATTTAAGGTATCCAAATTACACAAATCATACATATTCACTCAAGTAATTTGAATTTCTCTTCAGCTGCTGCAGTTGCAAATATTGGACTCAGACCTCATGTGTAAAAAGGTCTCCAGATGACTCGTAGGTAAGGCCTCATCTTACTACTGTCGACCTTTGCAATCTATTCGAATGTATGGAAAGCTAAAATGAGTAGCTCGGTGGGGTATCTGTTTCTCGTGAGGGACCATTTCATTACTAGCGTTAGGATTACTAATTAGGATTTAATTTAGGGTTTTGTTAATTTAGTCGGTCCAGACCGACACCCGACGGATTTAGATCGGACCGGACCGAAACCCGACAAACTGTAAAATACAAGACCGAGGACCGACCCGTTAGGGACCGAGATCGGACCGACCCGACTAAACTTGGTCGGTCTCGATCGGTCTGTCGATTTGGTCCGAAAATGTGCATCCCTATACATTATGCGAAATTATAATTAATCACACTTATATTACAGTAAAATATTTCAATTAATCATATTGATTATATCTAAATATATATAAGATTAGGAAACAGACATAAAATAAAAATTATATTTACAATTTTACCCATCACTCCATCATTAATCACAAATATACCATTAAAATTAAAGATAACGGGCCCGGTCCGGTCCATTAAATAAAAATAAAAAACATTAAAAAATAAAAATAAAAATTGAAATAAAAAATATTATTAAAAATTAACATTAAGAATAAAAAAATTAAGTGAAAATTATTTAGCATTTTTAGGTGAATCAAATAGAAATACGGAAAAATTTCGATCGGAACGACGGCAGCGCAGCTAGTCTATATTTATAAAAGATTAGGTAAACGATGTATAATCAAACCTAAATTTTTAATTTTATCACTCTCTCCACCATTAGTCACAAATATGCCATTAAAATTAAAGATAATTTGGTCCAACCCATTAAGTAAAAATTAAAAATTAAAAATTGAAAAAATTAAAAAAAATTAACATTAAAAATTAAAAAAATTAAGCAGAAAACATTTAGCATTTCTAAATGAATCAAATGGAGATACGAAAAAAATTTCTGTCGGGCTGACGGGAGCGCAGCTAGTATTTTTATATTATATTAACCACCTTTAGTCGTTTAGGGCATATGCACCAATGCCAAAATGAAGCACCTCCTCATTTAGCACTTTATTTTATTCAAAATCAAGCACAAAACAGAGCATTTGCACCAATGCCAAAATGTAGCACATCCTCTCTCATTTTGTGCTTTAATGAAAAAATGTACTCCCTTTGTCCCAAAATATAGTTCTCCTTTAACACATTCTCTCTCTAATCTGTTTACTTTTCACACATTTTCTTACCTACTTTTATCTCACATAATCTACTTTTCTTAAAATTTGTACATCCATTAGCACCTCCTCTAGTACTTCACCGGTGCATATGCCCTTACAGTTAACTGTAAGTTTAGTGATTTCAATATAAGAACTCACTATCTCCAAATGCACCCCTGACCGAACCGATTGACACACGTTTTAAATCATTCGACGTAGTTACAGATCAATCAAAGGTGGAGAGGTTGAGACAAATAGACCGTAAGAGAAGTAAAGTTTTCCAATTTCGCATAGGCTTTTAGGCCTCGTTTGGAAAAAAAAAGAGAGTAAAGGAAAAATTTTAAAAAAAAATTGAATGAAAATGAAATGTGGGTTTGAATTTTTTTTTAAAAATAGGCAAAATGAGATCAAATTGTGGTATCTAGTTATAAAAATTTTGTGTTATTCAAAATGTTGCGTCTACAGTTATAAAGGTGGTTAATTGTGGTACCTAGTTATAAAAATGGTTAAATGTAATTTTGTAATTCAAAAGATGGTCAAGAGTAAATAATTATATTTTTTTCTTTGAAATTAACCAAATATCTTTTATTTCATTTGCACTTAAGAGTTCTGGTGAGAACTCACATTAGCGCGAGGATATAAGAAATCGAGTATCATGTATAAGTATATCATTTGCGTCCATTTTCAAATTATAATGAACACAAAATCGGTTATGTTCACCATAAACTTATGATGAACATAAGTTATTTTGTGTTCATTACAATTTGATAAATGGACATAAATGATATAAATATACATGAACATTCGAATTTTTATGTTCTCGCGTTAATGTAAGTTCTTATATAATCCAATCTGTTGCACTTAATCATAAATAGTTTGTCGTTCGATTTTACTTTGTTATATTAATAATTAAATTAATTTAAGTAGTTTAGTTAAACCAATCGGTGTCAATGATGAACTTTAGAACTTGTCAAAAACAATTTCATATTATCACTAGGGTAGTGTCCTAACTCTGGTATGGAGTCCTTGTAAACGTCCCAAAGATGCTAGGTTCAACACCTAGTGGCATCACCTTCGGCCTTCGCACGAGTATATAAGTGAATTTCTTTAGATTGTTGCCTTCCCATCAAACTTGGCGTTGAAGCTTTCTTAATCCCATATGGATGTGTCGCATAGCCTTTGCCCTTGTCGTCGAGAACTGTTTGTGAAATGTCCGGTGTTGAGAGTAATAGGAGCGGAGCTACACCTTGCATATGAGGTCAATAGTCAATTGACCTCATTTAAGTTTCAAAATATACAATTAATTCCCTTAAATATTGTTAAGGCTCTTATAAATCTACAACTTTGACCCCCATAAATTCTGAAAGTGACCTATTTGAACATAAAATATTTAATCATGTATAGTAAAAAAAATAAGAATTAACATACAAGTCACCTAAACTGAGGTTCAAGATAAATATCGGTGTGAATTTCAAATTTGATATGTACTTGTAGTAAATGATATGTATACCCATTTGAAAAGCTTGTAGTGATTAAATAAAATAAAATGACCTTTTCTTTAGACTACAAATTGCTTTCCCACACACATTTCATTCCCAAAAATCGCACGATAATCCATGACTTTAGCGGATAAATGAATGATGCATTAAATATTGCATTAATTGTTCAATTCTCATATGAGATAGTACTAATATTTCTTTTATTTTTGCTAGCTATTCTTGAAAACTGTTAAAATTTAGCTATTCATAACGAATTGGGGTGGAGGATTAGAGCTCCAATCTCATGCAAAAGCAATAACATGCTCCATTCACACATTTTGCGTCGTAGCAAAGATTTCCAATTCTTATAACAAATCTGATCCTTGTTCGCATGGATAACTTTTAGCGATACTTCCATCTCGAGGGTGGAAATATCTTGAAATTAC
>JAWWMW010062543.1:0-16407 GCA_035048345.1 Echeveria elegans
GATGATGTAGAAGACGCGAGATTTGGGTTTCTGTAATTGGATTGTTAGCGGTTTGTTGTAATTTTTACTTCTATTCTTTTATTTTTGGTTTGAGAGTTTCTGTTTATTTATGAATTATGATACAATGATTATTATTGATTTTGGCTTCTGAGTAAAATGGTTACATCTAGGCAATACCGAGTGCGCATCGCAATATTGAATTAAGGCCTAATGCACGTATCAAAGCGCAGTATTGTCAAGTCTATAGTGTACAGGTTAGGAGTTATAAATATCAAATAGGGGACAATTAATTTATGATCTCTTTGTGGTATATTCAATTCAAGAATCAAACACATCATTCGGGTGACAGGACATCGAAACAGTATTTAGATCAAAATGACTCTTTCATAGTATATGAAATTCATGAATCAGACACGACATTTAAGGGACATTCATTTAATACATATGCAAAAAAAATCAAAAGGATGAGCGTGAGTTGATATATTCAAGATCCTATAATTTAGGAAAGTGCAACAAACGATTGATGAGATAGGATCATACTCGAATATATGTGGAAAGCAAAGATGCAGCAGCTGACCACCATATTTGAGAATCTAAGAACGGGAGAATGAAACAGTGACGACATTCAACTCGAGGCTTATGACGATCTCAAATGAAGCTCACACCCTGGGTGAACCCATCAGCATGAAAAAATTGGTAAAGAATGCCTTAAGAACGCTGAGTCTGAAGTTCGTCATGCATAAGATTGCTATCACTCAGACACATGATCTAAAGACCTTGTCCCTAGCTGAACTCATGGAAGAACTTGAGTTGTATGAGTGTGACATGAAAGTTGAGAACCTTCCCAAGAAGACCAAGAATCAAGCTCTCCAAAGGCGAAATCTCTGAGGAGGAGCATGATTCAGACACTGATCAGATGACGCAGCTCACTAAACAGTTGGAAAGATTTCTGAAAACTATGAAGAAGAATAATCCCGAGGAGGAGGAGGATTCGACTCAGTCCGCATACATGTCTGAGCCAAAGAGTACAAAAGGTATTTAGTGTCTTGAGTGTGAAGGATATGGTCATATTCAGCAAGAATGTCCGAATGATCTAAGAGAACAAAAAAAGTCAATGTTGGCTCAAGTCAATGACACTGATTCAAAAAGACTAAACAAGAGTAGAATAAAATGTTTAGTTCTCGCAGCCACTGATGAAAGATCTGACGTTGAATCTAATGAAGGCGAGACAGCTCAAATGAGAGCTGAATAAGACATTAATGACTTTCTGAAAATGGTTGAGCAAGTCACTGCTCCCTCGACTAAAACTGAGGTGATTGTTGCTCAGCCAGAAGCTGGTGCCGAGAAGGTGGATGAGGAGTTCCAAGAAGATACTGGATCAGGCAGACGACGCAGTGGCTGAGATGATTCAGTCTAGAGATGATGACTCAGAACCTGAAACGATGCAGATTGTGGAACCCGCACAGAACACTGACAAAGCATCAGACAGTGATACTGATACAGAAATCACTAAAGAATCGATTGTTGAGACGTACCGGACGTTATTCTCATGTTAAAAAAAGTTGATGGAAATTAATATGAGACTAAAAGAGGACAAAAATGAATTGATTCAGGAGCTGAGTCAACTAAGAGAAGAATTGAACGTCTCAGCCAAAGATCTTACATAAGTCAGAATAGAAGTAGCCCGCCTCACAAAGTTTGGTAGCATGATGACTAAAGAAACCAACAAAATGGATGACATCAATAGTACTCAAAAAACCCCAGAGATAAAACTGGAATCGGATATGATAACCAGGACAACTATGACAAGACGGTATTTGTTCAAGAACAGAGTAGTGGTGTGACTAAGGAAGGGACATTGGAGATTCTGAATCATGCCAAAACAAGAGTCAGATTCAATAAGGAAAAATCTTCTGATGAATCAGTATCTGTGTTAACCCAGATCCCTGTCACAACTAATGAAACAAAATGTAGTTCTCAGAATACAAAGGACAGTAGAAAAATGAGTATGTCATTATTGTTGTAAGGCTGGACATATTCAGAGAAAATGCCCTGAGTTCCTGAAGAAATACAAAAGACGCACTAATAGAGAAACACAATCTGTTCAGAATACAAAACAAACCGTGAAAAAGAGATTACAAAGGAAGAACCCCAGATGGAGAAACAATGCTTCAAAATATTATGAGGATTGCTACACATCAGATGTATTGAGGATTATAATCCAAGTTATGTTGATTACTACTATTATTATCCTAACCAGTACAAGAGAAGAGAGAAGAGACCGATATATTACATACAACCTGAGACGACTAAGGTCAACCTGAGACGCTCTAGACGCTCACCTCGGAAAGTGAGAAATTCTAATCAGCAATATTACCAGGACTATGGTCAGTCATAGGTATATTACAACGATGATCCTTGTCACTTCAGCAATTTTACTAACCCACATTATGAATATTTTTCAAGGAGTAAATACCAGAATAATTGGAACGGACCTCAGTGGTGCATTAACAACAGAGGCACTCAGACTCAACCTGGGTCTGTGCGTTATTTCTGACTGAGTCAATACAGGTCACCTTAGTCGACATAGTCTTCAACAGATATGTGAGTCGATTAAGGAAGTGCAGATCCATTGGATCAAGATGACAGATGATAGTTCACCTTACTACATTTTTTGAAGCAATTTTATTTACTCTCAGGTTGAGATTCCAAGACAGCGGGAGTCGATGAAGGAAAGGTCGCAACCAGTGAAATAAGTGGCTGAATCAAGTTGGTGGATGTGGATGGAGATGTATATGAATCGTCTGAGCCAAACCAGTGATCATGTATTCTTTCGTAATCATATATACCTCTGGCACATTTTGTGGCAAAAAGGGGGAGTGTATTTTGATGTTAGTGTTCAGGCGTCGTGATGGTTCAGGCACTGTGTGATGTCCTAAATTGATTGGAATTCTTATGTATGTTAGCGCATGGTGTTAGCTTGGTATGATTTTTGCCAAAAAATTACGAATGAGGAGATTGAGAGCACCAAGGAACTTAGTGCTCATGTGTGACAATGTTTTTGGCCAAGATGATCGTGGATCAAGGGGGAGAATGTGAGAAGTTGATCATAAAAGTGTTTCAATTTAGGCCTGAGACAGCAGCCTGAGACATCACACATCACAGAATCTGAGACTTCAGGCTGAGACCTCTGTGACAGCCACGTCATCAGCCAGGTGACCTACGTATCTTTATCTATAGCAAGTAGATAAAGCATATTTCTATTGAAGATTTGGAGCTTATCTAATATCTGATTTAAATCAGATTAAATCAAATTAAATTAAAGATATTGATGGACATTCAAGTATACTGCGAAAACATTATCTAAAGTAATATTTGGAAAGTGATATCTTTATCTTTGACAATCAGATAAAGATTCAGCTTCTGAGTGGTCACTGCTAGCAGAAGCCTGAATATCTTTATCTAAGGCAAGTTGATAAAGATTTAATATTTCGAGATGTGACGATGATGATATATCTCACTTAATCAGATTATTTAGAATATATTTTGGCAAGTATCATTATCAAGGATGAGATTTTCAAATATCAAGTATGGCAAGTTGATATCATGCTTTGAGATAAAGCAAACATACGGGTATAATTATGTATCGAAGTTCATCCTCAAAGCAGCAACGTCATTTATTCAAAAGCAAAAATACAAATCATTGACGACGTGCAAAGAGCCATATTCTGACGTTCAATCATTCACGACGACGTGATAATCGAAGAACGCCGACAAGCTGTTAAAACTTCAGACACTGCACTGTGTTGTTTTAGACAGAGGACTCAGGCGCAGAATAGTTCAGAATGGGTCTGGACCGGTGGGAATTTATACGGGGTCTTGAATCTGGAACCTGAGGTTGTTTCAGATCCTTTTCACTAGATTTATTCTTAGCTCGAATATTACTTGATGTAAGTGTTGTGTAAGAATTTTTCATATTAGTGAATTGTTTCCACCAGGCTTGAGGAGAAGCCCCCGGACTAAGCCTTAAAGACGCCCTACAGGGTTATCAAATCTCTGTGTCATTTAAACTTTCAGTTACTCTAACTTATCCTCTAATCTGAGTTGACACAGGAACTGAAACATCTGAATCCTAAACAATAACTGAACGAAATCAATTTTCAATTTGGCGTCAAATTTCACTCTCTGATCCATTGAAATCGATTCTGCAAATCGATAGATTTTGAACCATTCGGGTAAGAACTGCTGATTATAGCATTCTTGTTTATCATCGATTCATTAATTCACTACACAACAAGTATGCTGCTTGTGTCGTTGATATTGCATCCATGTTTTCACTTATCAATTCATTGCACAGTATTAATGTTGGTTGTGTCAATGATGTTTTTTGTGTGGATTTTTCAATTGTTTTCAGAGATGAATCACAGACAGAAAATCTGCAACATGGTCGGAGAAAACAAGATTGATTGTTTGACACAAGTTTATGAAGATGACAAGCGGCCTTATATTGGGAATGATTTTTCCAATTGTACACGATAGTGAACTTTCATCGAACGACCGTAGTTATATTCCATCAAGAAAATTATGCGGGCTACAGTACCTAAACGGTTACTGAATTGTCATTTGAAGTATTTTTTGATAAGTGCGACCCACGAACACGGAGATGAAAGAACGAACACTTCCTTACTAAGATGGAAAAAAGAACACTCTTCCCCTGTAAATGTGGAGAGAATGTCATTGGTGAGATTTGAACACTTGGCCACCACCACTTACAATTACCAAACCCTTTTCAGAACATGTTTTCATTTCATGATGCTGGCAACACTGTCATTACATTTTCACTGGTAAAATAAGGACAAGAAATTCACCTATCTAAACACACAAATTCTGGCAAAACATTACATTTTTCAAAAAATAAAGTATCTACAGTCAAGAAAATGGTTCCAGTAGGACAATAAATATTTGGAGAACAAATAGACAAGATATAGATCATTCGATTCAAGTCAATCAACATATTAGATTATATTAGAGTCTATATATGTATTGCACGTTACATATAAGTTAATATTAAAGTGTAACATGTATTTGTAAAGGGTAAGATTGTATCTGTAAATTGCAACATTAATTATAAATTTAAAAATATATTAATCTCAACCATTGAATCAATTAAGTTCAGCGATCCAGATGTCGTCCTTCCGTCCTCCTGAAACAATGTGCCTCCCTCGAACCCAACTCCTATAGTCAAATATATATTTGATCCTTGCCCGAGCCAAACAAGCTAAGGGAAAGTGCACCAATGAACTGACAAGTGGGTTGGACTGAAAGTTAGTACGCCCGGTTGATGATCCGGGCCTTCCTACGCATCATCCAATGGTCCGGATCATGAATATAATAATAATAATAATATTAAATATATTTTATTATGTTATATAAAATTATACAAATTAATTTATTTCAAGAAACATTTATAAGTATTATTAAAAAATTGAAATGATCTGATTATAAATATTATGATAAAATTATTTAAGTAGAATTTTCTTTATAAAATTATATAAACAGTTGTATCTATAAAGGATGATAATAAATTATATATTTGATAAGTTACTATATTTAGTTTCTAAAACGTAGTTCATTGAACAAAATATATATATATATATACATATGATAATAATAATAATAAATATGTTTTTTTTAAATTAGATTAATAATAAATTTAAATAATTAATTAATGATATAAATATTATTTATGAATAGTGGATGATCTATTCTGTTACATTTTGCAAATTATGAATAATGAATTGGACATTCAATCGGATAAGGAAAGAACCAGCTCATTATTCACCAGTGCACTTGTCCAAACATTTGATTTGGATATGATCTTATGTTTCTTCTTGGGATCAAGCAGGCGGAACTATCTTGTCTTGTTGAGCCCACTTCGTTCAACTTATCGTTCTGGAACAAATACTATTGTTAATGTTACAACAACTTGCATATAGGTGCCCGGGCCGCGAGCTATGTCGACCGAAAAATAATTCGCATTTCATAACAGTCCATTTTTATCAAGTTTGACATAGCAATAAAATCACACGCTTCTTAACAAGTAAATAACTACAACCGACGCCAACATGGTAGTGGTCTAGTGGTTGAAACCTTTGTCTTGAAATCTCAAGGTCAAGGGTTCAAACCCCCACGATGCGTTAAAAAAAAAAACTACAACCGACAAAAATCTATGAAAATGAAAACACCTTAATTGGAGGACGATCAAGAGCAAAATAAAAAGGGTCCATCGGATCAACAGTGGGTCGATGCAATTTAATTATATTTTAAAAAAAATTTTAAAAATTAATATTTTTAAAAGACGTCAAATTTAAAATTAACGACTACGTGAGCGCTAATTTTTGATATAAAAGGCGTCAAGTTGAAAATTAGCGACACGTGTACACTATTTTTTAACATAAAAAGCGCCAAGTTGAAAATTAGCGTCCACGTGGTGGCTAAAACGCTAATTCACATCACCTATATATAGCAATTCCAACTCTCTCCCTCATTCCATCAACATACCAAATCATTCCATCAAGTTATTTTCATTTGTAATTGACATTCTGAATTATAAGAAATATATTATTCCATCAAGTTACCACGTCCCACACCATTTCCTATTCTCTCCTCCATCACCACCGCACCCTTTTTTAAATTCATTAAGGTTGTATGTCATTGTTGTTGAATTATTATACTGTTAATTTTTGTTGTTGTTGAGTAATTTATTTTTAATTAATTATTTGTTGTTGTTGAGTAATTATTTAGTTTATTTTTATTTGTATTTTATTGTTATTAAGGTTTTTATTTTTAATTAATTATATTGTTATTTTAGTTTTTTTAAAGTTGGGCGGTACCAGCAGATTTTATAATACTTTATAAATGAGATCGAGCCAGACACTCAAGCGCCAGCAAAGGGTTATAAGACCGCCTAGGTTAAAAATGCCGAACATGTTATAATTCCAGCTCAATCTAGACACATTACAACTATAATATAAACTCTAGTTATTTTAGTTTATTTAATTAATTATTTTGAATAAAATCATTAAGGTTATTGATGAATGATTTTCAATTGCTTAATATTTAAAATTAAAAATATTTTTTAAAATTTAAAAATAAATTTGACACTAATTGTACTTTTTAGAAAAAAAATTAAAATTAGCGTCCGTTTTTTGCGTCCATTTTGTGGACGGACATTTGCGTCCACATTTCGCGAATTAGCGTCCACTTTTTTGTGGACGCAAATTCGTCAATTTCTTGTAGTGTCAATTTTAGTTGAGGGCTCTGATGGATTGGAATCTGGAAATCAAGTAATCAACCGATCATGATGCGTTAAAGATGGGATTATGCACGAGTTTTGATTAATTCTAAGGAAGAGGTTGGGCAGATGAAGTCGTTCGAAATATTTGGAAACAATCGCTCGAGGTTATTTCTTAACTTTGAGGCTGGTCATAATTCTCTCATTTACTTCGGCGCATTCTGTGGTGAGTGAGAGACTTTAATTTCTCTCCTCATCTTTGGAGCGACTCCGTTGATAGTGAGAGGTTTTTATTTTGAGCGTCTAGCGCTTTGGTGTTAGACTCTCAGGTGTTTATTTATGTTTATTTTTATTTTATTTGTGTATTACTTATTGAAAGTGATTTTGATCAATGATCGTTTTCAATTAGTCATTAGCATACATTGATCCTTGTTTCGGGCTGCATTTCCGTATTGGATACCTTTGTATATACTTTGATTCTCGTTCGATTGAGAACTTATAATAAAAATATATACTTTACACATATTTTATATAATTTATATATTATCAATTTATTAATTACATTGAGCATAGCCTCCCAATTCAATCCAATTAAACCATTAGTCTGTTGACCTGGTAAGGTCAGCAAGCCGGTCACCGAATTGGATTTTAAAACAACACTCCCAAAGTTGGTCGATTTGCCATGAAATCATAGCATAGGCATTGAATTCCCACGGGATACGAAAATATCAAGACATTCTTGAAGGTCCACGTCGCTAACTATCAAAACCAGGTCCTGATCATCCTGATATGAAAGTTGAACATGTTGCTGCCCAGTTACAATTTTTCCATATTACATGAGTAAGAAATAGGTATTACACGTCAAATTACGTAATCACGATATTGGAGAATGATTAATCTTGAGTTTTAGCCACATTTTGCAATACAATTTGCGATGTGCAAGTATTTGTTAGAAAATAAGGGTTAAGATAGGTAATGCAAATATATAAAGAAGATGGGAATGAATTTGAATGTTACTAGACACAAAATCAGTCAAAATACGGGAAGTCGAGGCTCGCTCGACGATCTCCTTAAAATGATATTGCCTCCCTTTAGGTGTTGAGACTTCCCTAGGAAATGCCTCCCAGGATAAAACAATTCATTGAACTTCAAGCTAGTGTACCAAAAACTTGTTCGAGCAAAATGATGTTGGCTTCCACTATCATCGATCAACAACTCATGAAAAAAGACTCACAAGAGGAAGATTGATGGAACTTGAATTTCCGTATATTTATCCTTCTCTTCAAATGGAGAAATGAAACTTCTATTTATAAGTAGTAGAGTCATTACCATGTGAAAAGTCTCATTGCACATCGTAATGCTCATTATTCCATGAGTAATCACATTCATATGAAAGCTAATAAAATGAATTCATAGTCATTTCACATAAATGAAATAATGAATTTCATTTTAAATTAGGGCATTATGTCAACACAATTACACAATAATGTGACAAAATATTTTGACTAGTGTTGTAAGAACTGACTCGTTGATCGACTCGATGAACTTATCGGATCAACGGGTCAGTGTTTCAACAGGGTTAAACCGTGAGTCAATGTACAAATTAATTAATTAATTAGTATTATATAAATTATATGAAATTATGAAAAAGTAGATAAATGATACAATATTTTATGATAATATATTCATTTATGACTTATATAGTCAATAATTAAATTAGCTTAATTGGTTAGAGTGTTAGAATGACTTATCATTAGGTTGAGGGTTTGAATCCATTGGGTTTGGAATTGACAAAACCCACCCGGACCGGAACCGGCTCGGTCCTCATGTCACATATTTAAGAAAATTCGGATTTGAGATCGGTCTCGGTCCAGACTGGATTAATTCGGTCTGGACCAGATTATAATTAATTAATAATTACCCCATTTTCACATCAAAATCAACCATCGAATTTCAACATCCATTCCATCCTTCACATCAACCATTTCCTTCATCTCAGTTGGAACTCTTACACCCCAACCAAATTTCACATTTGCCAAATTCAACACAGGAAGGGACGTCACGGTGTCAATCTCCACACCCTTCAGCAACTCAAAATTCTCCCAAGTCATCAAATTATCCACCACCGTATGATCATTACTCCCAGCCAAAACAGATGAAGATTGTTTCTTCCTAATTCCAAAATCCTCAAATTTTGGGTTTAAAACGAACCAAAAAAAAAAGGTTTCCAGTTCCGCCAGCACATAGATTAAATTCAACACTCATAACCATCTTGCTATCAATGGGCGATCCATACTTACCAGTACCAGTCTTGAAACCAATGCAAATGGAGTGGAAGTGTCGTATGGCTTGTACGCGAGCTTGTGCGAAGGACCGGAGTCGAAGAAAGTAGTGATGTGTAAAGTGAGTTCCTTGGAATTGCGGGCGACAATTTCTGTTTTGATATTAACATTAAATCCCACAAACAGGGTTCTCGGTCCGATTCCGGAACGGACCGTTTTCAACCCGGACCGTAATGGGTCGGTCCGGTCCTCCGTCAATCTCCCTCACATTTTTTGGGTCATCGGATCAATCCAGACAGAGTCAATCCAGATCCGTTTCAATCCTTGCCCGTGTTTGACTTATTTGAATTTCACGAGTATCGGGCCGAGCTCGAGTTTTAATCGAACAATTTAATAAATATTACTTTAATTTAAAATCTATTAAAACCGAATTTGAACAAGTTTTAAACGAGCTACTTGTCTAGCCTAGGTAACTTTTTTATATAAAAAACTAAAGGTGAACTCGTCGTCCCAACGGGACCTTGGCGTGAACATACATTTTATGTATATTTTCGTTTGATTTTTCTAATTTTTCCCTACGTTTCTCGTTCTGATTTTTACGTATTTTTTTTTATTCGGATTTCTCCATTCAATTACTCACAAACTTCCCAATTATTTTTCTAATTTTAAATTATTAAATAATTTTTTAATTTTTGGGCTGAATGGTGAACTGAGTGAGGTGCGCTGACTAATGAGTTGGTGGGCTGGTGGATGTGTTGTGGGTTGGGGATTTAGCAATCAAAAATTAAACTTCAGGAACGAAAGTTTCCATTATTGTTTGTGTTGTGGATAGAGAGCTATTATTAGTGTAGATACACATATTTTTATATAAAACAATACTTTTCGAGCTAAAAAATGAACTTATAAGATTATTTTAACAGGTTCATAAACGAATCGAGCATCACATTGCTCATGTTCGACTTGATTATTAATTGAACTGGAAAATTATATGCAAACTTGACTTGATTAATATCTAATCAACCTTTGATCGATCTTACTCGCGAACAGCTTACGAGCGGACCGACTTATTTACCCCCTAGTCACGTTGTCAAAATGTTTCATAAAACTTCAGGATATTCATCATGTGACAAAATCATTAACTAAAGGAAAACTCTTAACGCTCCAAAAATCAAGGTTACCAAGCGAAAAATAATTCATTAAGAAATTCAAGCATGTTTGGAAGTTAGGATTATTGTGATACGATGCATACATGCACAGTGGTTTAATGGTTTGAACAAAGGCAATGTCTAGAAATTGCAACCTTATTGATGTTTAAGTGCACCAGCAAGATGCGAGACAATAAATACGTTTTAACTGGGCATCTTACATATGATGGAAAAACAAGTGTTTATTGTTTCAGAGAGAGATGGCATATAAAAGCAAGTCAGACTCTTTGGTCTTTAGGTGCTTTCTGGCTCTGGGTCTGCAAAGAAGCTATTAATCCCTGGCATGATTTCGGGAGCCCTGCCTCTAAGATACCTTCTCAAGAAGTGCTGAGAGTACCTCTTTCCTTCCTCATGGTTTTCCAGCACACCAGCTGCCCGCTTTTCCTTAACGACCCTGATTGTAAGGTTCAATTACAGAAGCCAAACATTATCCCACAGAACAGATGTCAGACTCAACCGCATTTCATAAAAAAGTAATCACCCAAATCATCCATCAAGTTGTAATAAAAAATAAAAAAACACCCATCAAGCCACATTTTTTTTGATTACCTCCATCAAGCCACATTGTAATTAACATAATCCCACAGAACACTCACATTATAAAAAGCGAACCAGCATAGTCCACACACATTTGCAATTTTTGTATCTAACAAATACTAAACAATTAGATTAAATTTAAGAAAAAAAAACGCAAAATCAATCAACATGCACAAGCAGATGAGTTCAGAAATAAACAAACCTGACTTCAGGGTTGGTAGTGATGTTACGGATGAGCTGCATGGCGCAGATTCCAACCGCAACTCCCGTGGCGGCAAAGAGAGGATATACCTACACAGGTTTCAAACACATCAATACACCACCACCACAGCGCCGCAGCCATCGATCAAATTCAAATTCAAATTCAAAAAAAAAAAAAAACAGAGCCCTAAATAAATAGTCTAAAGTCGATCGATGCTCACCTCGGGCCTAATCCAGCGGCTCGACATCGATGAACGCGTTAGTCTTAGGGTTTAGATCGAGAGAGATTTGTGGAGTGGTTGAATTGGCGACGGGAACTGAGATTTTGTCGATTTTATTTATTTCTTTGCTCGATGGAATTTGATACGTTTTTCTTTCTTTTGAGAGATTGTGATTGGTTAACCTCATGGCCACATAGAATTTGACACGTGATGCGGGCCGGGCTTTTTTGACTCATTCGAATGCTATGGCATTCTAATTTTACATTTTGAAAATTTGAAATTTTATTTCGATGTAATTCCACTTTTATTGTTGGCAAAAAATCAATTCCAAAAGTATATCACCAAAAATTGCACTTGCACTAAAACGAGTCTCTGATAACTTATATCAGATTTTCTATTTCTGACATAACTACGTTTCACTTTCACAGTTTCAGAGGGACAGTACCATAAGCCAACTATAAGGGCAAGTGCACCAGTGGGCTAAGACTTGGTGCAAGATCTTGACATTCGCAGTACACCAATGGGCTGAAAGGTGGTTGGACTAAAAGTTAGCCCATCCGATCAAAGATCCGAATCTTTTCACGCTTCAACCAATGGTCCGGACTATGAATATAATAATAATAATATTAAATATATTATATAAAATTAATTTATTTCAAAAATATTTATAAGTATTATTTTTTAACTTGGTGTTTTTGTTTATGTTTATGTTTATTATATAATTATATTTAAAAACAAATGAAATCATTTGATTATAAATATTGTGGTGAAATTATTTAAGTAATATTTTTTTATATAACACTTAACACAAATCAAATAATTGATAAAATTAAAATATATTTGTGTTTATAAAGAATGAAAATAAATTATATATATTTGATAAATCATAATATTGATTTTAAAAATGTAGCTCATTGAATACAAAAAATATAAATATGTATATATAATAATAAATTTATTAATTAAATTTGATTAATAATATTTTAATAATTAATTAATGATATAAATATTATTTATGAATAGTGGATGATACATAATGTTGCATTTTGCAAATTATGAACAATGGATTAAGGTACAATCAATGTAGTTGCACTAGCCCAAACAAATTGTTCTACAGCTAATTGCACTGCTGCAAGTGAGACGCCATCTAGGATTTGTGCGTACTCGATCCCGCCATGACCCTTGTTGCTTCACAAACACCTATAAGATAAACAACCTTACTTGATTGCGTTGACATATCTTGCGTACTCGATAGGATTTGCGTTGACACTACTACGCTCAGTGTAACTATGCTTGCCCTGAGGAACTTCATCTTCCACCTCTCACTCATCCAGGGGCGGATACACAGCATAGGGATTGGGGGCCGGGGCCCCCAAAGGATTTTTTATAACTTGAGGGTTAGTTGTGTATTTTACCATATCTAGAATAGTGAACCACACATATAACGACGAAAAATAGGAATAAGCCTAAACTGGAATAAGGAAAAATAGGAATAGGAATAAGCATAAAACAGAATAAGCATAAATAGAAATAAGACAAAATAGGAATAAGCCTAAATTGGAATAAGGAAAAAAAGGAATAAGAATAAACATTAACCGGAATAAGTAAAAACCGGAATAAGATAAAATAGAAATATGATAAAAAAATGAAAATACTCATTTAAATTCGGTATGCACGACACTAAAAATTGGTCGATTGAGTTCCGCTCCTATTTGACCGATTCAATTGCGCATCCAGGACGACACATCCCCGTCGAAACGACGAGCGGTACACTAGTTTATTAAATAATTAAAATAAAATATAATTTTAATGCATATTAAATTTAAAAACTAAGCTAAATTGCAAAGCCCAACAACACATCAACATATTTTTTTATTAAATCCATGTAGTTGTAGTCATGAAGTTTGAAGCTTGTTTAATATTGTTTGTATTTAATCAGGATTTATTATCATTCCTTTTACTATACAACTGAATTTGATATAAGTTAAATATTAATTCATACTTTAAAGTAGCATGTCACATAAATTTACCTACAATATTTATTTACGATTTACTCTAGTTTTTATATAGTGACCATCATATGTGAATGTTTTCAACTAATTATCATCACAGAACAAAGGCTAATAAAAAAAAATTTCTTATAGTGACTCTCGCATATCAAATATTTATTTACGATTTACTCCAACTTTTATATAATTTTTACAGTGCTCCCGATCAAATTTCTAGATCCGCCCGTGCACTCATCATTTGATATATTAGGTGGTAGTAGTGCTGATGGTCCGCCATACATAGCCTCATCATAAGCAGTCTTGAGTTCTTCTGCTATTCTTGCCTTTACATGCAACATTGTAGTGGACAGTTTCGTTTAGTCAAAAATAGCATTTTTGTGATCTTACAGTTACAATGACATCTAAAAAGGAACCAAATGATCAAAGCTTACATGACATGAAGATCACATAAAAATCACCTCAACTGTTGAATACTGAAATTTTTATCCTATGTGTTTTACTCAAGGTTGTCAAGTGGCGTCGTTTTTGGTGCTCCTCAAATCATCTTGCCCAATTTAATTTTGAATCGAGCCCTAATTTCGTTTGGACGCAATCTAATTTTTTGTATTTTCAATCTGACCCCTAAAGTTTTTAAAATTACAAAGGGTGTCTAATTAAAAACGAAAAAAACATGAATGTGTTTAAGTGTGAAAATAAAACGGAGGGGTGTCATCTGAAAAAAATGCTACAAGTAGGGATCTTTTTCTGTAATTAACCCTTAAAACTAATATTCTCATGTATTATTTGATTTTTATACCATTTCATGAATGAAAGACACAAACAAGTTCCCAACTCAATAGTTTGCGACATCAAGTAATACAAAGTACCATAGTGTTTCAAACCATTGTCGACCCAACACATCAAACACCAAAAAGAAAACTAAACATTTTAAAACACAATATACAAGAGGAGATGATGACTTTTCATAAAATTTGTATTTATGGGGTAAAGGTTTTACTTGTTTATTTCCGATGATCCCTTTATTTAACTAAATCATGAGAAAAGCCTCCTTCAAGAGTTTTGTCGGACTCCAATGACTCTTTATTCTTATAATGCTTCCTGCAACCAGGGCAGCGTCCATCGTCTTCGCAAATTCGTTTGTAGCAGAAAAGGCACATACGGAAACCGCACGGACATGGGGAAAAACTTGCATCCGTAACATCCAGCTCCTCACAGCATATAGGACAATCACATGCGGATGTTACTGGCAATATTTGATTAAAAGACCCAAATCCAGCAGCTCCGTGAACGAAGTGCCTACCAGACTTCAAAGGCAAACTCCGCTGTTTTGACAAATTAGGCAAACCATGGAAACGATAAACATCTTCCGCCCTCCATGCTCTCGTAACTCTATTGAACTTCGATACCCTTTGAGACTGCATTTTACCAGCATTCCCTCGCGAAAAAATCCCTTTTTCCAAACCTTTGCAAGATGACTCGGAGCCAGGGGATAAAGATAATTCCTTTTCATTTGGCAAGTCACTGCTGGAAGCCTGCTTCTTATCACTGTCTGCCAAAGCATCTGCAATAGCTTCCCAATCATCAACACACCCATCACTCTCATCCACAATCTCCTCTTTCTTTTCCTCATTCTCTCTCTTCTTCATCTTTAGTAACCGTATCGGAACAAGTCCCCCCACTACTAGCACAACTACTAACACTCGTACCCCTAAAATTCATCCCAGAAATATTAATCCCCGACAACACACTGCTTCCCACACTACCAAGACTATTCAAAGGCGAGGATTTCGAATCACTCCCCTCGTGATTCCCCTCTTCTCCATGACCACCCTTCTCATTATCACATCTAGGCTTCACATCCAATTTCGCCTCCAAGGTAAACCTTTACCATTCCTCTCCCCCGCACCCCCCATAAATCTTTCCTCTTCATCCCCTATCGCTCCCTTGCTCTTAACTGAATAGAAACATACCTAATCAAATCAAATCCAAAACTCTAAAATGCAAATCTTATCTTTACATCCTCCAATCAATCTACCAAAAATTCAAAAAAAAAAAAAAACTTTGATATTCTATCGGTGTGATAGAAGTTAAACCCAGATGCACTTATGTGTCTAGCTATAGTTTGTGTTACAGCGGAATGTATAACTAAGTATATACAGCACGATAGTTGTTAACCCACTTCGGCCTATCTGCCTACGTGTGGAGAGCCTCGCTGAGATTAATAACTTTTTTTGTTCTCGTGATCTTGTACAAAAGACTTTTTATGCTAAACCCTAGTAACATTTACAATGACTCACTCAACTAAGATATTATTACAAAACTCGTTCTGAACTACCCTCAGAACGTTAAGCAACTCACATTCTCTCGCACCGAAACACGATCAGATTGACATGCTACAACTAGCAGCTGTGAACGCTCGCTTGCTGAACTTCGAACTCCTCTAAAGATGGATCTTCAGTTACGAAGACTCTTGGACCGGGAGGATGGCTTGGATCTTGAATGTTAAGCCTTGTGTTTGATTTATGTTCGAGTTGATTTTCTCTAGAGCCGTTGATCTCTATTTATAATGCTCAAGAGAAGAATCAATTTCCTTAAATCGAATTTAGTAATATTTCATAATCTTGATCTTTTTAGAAATATTACTAATTCCTTGTATGC
>JAWWMW010062552.1:0-16404 GCA_035048345.1 Echeveria elegans
GAAGTGGAGAACCCATCAATAGACTCTCCTGAAGTTGAGAAGAACATCATAGAGATTGAGAGTGAGACCCATAAGTTTTATGTTAAATTTCCATTGTTTATTTTGGGTATTTGTAATACATTACTACATTATGATTATCTAATTACTACTATAATCAAAGACCTGATTCACTTGAATATGCAGGTTAATGGAAGGTCTCTGAGTCTTTTGTGGGCCTCGACTTTAACTAAATGGAGACACGATCACACTTATAAGAACAGGTAATTATGTACTGCAAGATTATACTCATTTTATTTATTTAGAGCTTCAGTTCGTTGTTCTTTCAGAGTAACTTCAGTGCGTCATTATGGTGCTAAGCCTGTGATCGTGTCTGATGGAGGGCTGCTGCCAATGAAGGGTGACAGTACTGTGTCCGACATCCGGCGGTCTGAAACCAATTGAAGTTAACTAAGGTAAGATTCGTTGTTAAGTATTTGCATTGTTACAGCTTCCAAAACCTGCGTTTCGCACTCCCTTATATAAAAGACTAAGTACTCACCAAATGGGTCGGATTGAACATAAGATTTTTGCCTTCGCCATTTTCTGAAAGTTCTGTTATGTTCTGCTTCAGCCTTTATGTACCTAATGCCATTGCTGATCCAATTTACTCCTACGAAAACGCTGATAACTATTTCATAATTTCTAATAACTATCAAATTAAGATATTTTCCCCATATTTTCCTAAAATATGAAGTCCTTACAAATATTTTTTTTTCTTTGCAAGTCTGGAGTTCATATAATGTAAACTACCATTTCCAAATAAACGACCGCTGCATCCCGTCGTTTCGACGGGTTTGCCACTAGTATATATATATTAGAATTCATATCCACAACCACACATATAGCGACGAAAAATTTCTAATTTCGTTGCTAAAATTAAAAATTAAACATCAAAATTTAAAATATTAAAATTTAAAATTGTATAATACATCAAGAAATTTGAGAGAAATCGAGTGGAGACAGAGTAAAATCGTATGTTCATGCGTGATGCCGTCGGAACGACAGGCTCACCTCTAGTATATAATAGAATATCTAACCAAATAATTCAACCATTCAATTAAACTTCACACATTTATCAATCAAACTTAACTATATTCCTACATTTACCAACAACATCTAACTAAACTCATTCTCATCCAAATAAACCATTTCATTTATATTAAAAAATAATTAACCCAACCACTCAATTAAATTTCACACAGTTTACCAACCAAACTTAACTAAATTCCTATATTTACCAACAACATCTAACTAAACTCATTTCCACCCAACTAAACCATTCCAATTATATTGAAAATTAAAAATAAAAATTTACACACAACACATGGTCGGGTCCGGCCTGGCCCATTAGAATTTAAAAATTAAACCACACGAGTCCAAAAATTTGTCGATCGAGTCACGTCCTTATTTGACCATTTTGATTGCACATTCGGGATGATGCATATCCGTCGGAATTAAAAATTAAAAATTTAAAATTCAAAAATTAAATATTAAATTCAAAAAATTAAATTTAACAGAGAAACAATTCCCGTCGGGACGACGGAATCACCACTTGTATCATAATAATATATCTCTTTAAGCGTCACGTGTCAGTGGTATACGAACATCATTATTTTCACTTATTACGTGGGTCGTGGAGTCAGATTTTAAACAGAGGACGGTAGTCAAAGAAAATGATAAATTAATTATAAGCAGCATATGGGGATGTGTCAGTGTCTGGAAAGCTCATACGTGTAATGTAAGAACATTAGAGAGGTTAATTATTAATTGAAATAAATTAAAAAGTAATTTATTTTAAAATGACTCATAAAAAAGCGTTTTATTTGAAAATAAATTTAAAGTGATTTATTTTAAAAAAATTATTATAAAATAGGAGGGGTCAATTATTGTTTGAAATAAATCAAAAAGTGGTTTATTTCGATTTATTTCAAAATGACTCACAAAAAAGTATTTTATTTGAAAATAAACCAAAAGTGATTTATTACAAAAAAAATTATCATAAATAAACCAAAAGTGGTGTATTTCCAAGTGAATCACCAAAAAGTATCTCATTTGAAAATAAACCAAAAGTGGTGTATTTCAAGTTGAAAAGTTGTGTATTTCAAAGTGATTTATTGAGCAAATAAACCACTTTTTACGTATAATTGATCCCCCTATTATATGCTATGTGTTCTTCCATCACACTATTGTTTCGCCCGAACATCATGTTCATGTATTGACCTTTTGATTTGAGAGTACTACTATATGTCTAGCTTAATTATACTCTCTCCGTCCTGAAATGTTCTGTACATTTGGTGGTTTGACACAAACATTAAGATTGTAATGGTTGTGTGAGTGAGTGAATAGTATAAAAGCAGAAAAGTGAATAGTAATAAAGTAGAAAAGAGAGTGTATTGAGAGAAAAAAATGATTGTGTGAGTGAAAAAATAATTTAAAAGTAAGAAAGTGAATAACAATCAAGTAAGAAAGAGATTGTATTGAAAAAAAATGATTATGTGAGTGATAGAATAATGTAAAAGTAAAAAATGAATAGTAATAAAGTAAGAAAGAGAGTGTATTGAGAGAGAAAATGATGAAAAATAATTACTATAAAAGGAAACAGGAAGAACATAAGGAGACGTCAAAAAATGAAAGTAGAAAGAACAAAAGAGGACAGAGCGAGTAGATAAAGTAGGAAAGAGAACTGTCCGAATTGGACACAGGAAGAATAAATGGAACACCAAAAATAGAAATAGTAAGAATACAAGAGGGACAGATAAAATATTATGTCTATGATTGACTACCTCACTACTTTTATGTCTCTGTCCCTTGTTCTTGCTGTCGAGAATGGTTCTTTGAAAATCACAAATTATCTGAGGACGGAAGGAACAAATCTCAATCATTGATTTTTATTAAATTAATGGTTAAGATTAAAATATTTTTAAATTAAAATAAAAAATAGATTAGCACAAAATAAGAGGTGGGCGCAAAACACGAGATAATTAAAATTATAAAATTATTAATCTAAATTATTAATTTAATTAAAATTAATAATTAAAATTTGATCTTTCCGTCCTCATATGTGATCCTCAAAAAATCTCTCTTGCTGGGCTTAGATGAGCAGGGACATAAAAGTCATGACAAATCTCAAAGAATCTTTCTCTCTTGCTGGCTTAGACGAACAGGGACATAAAAGTCATGACAAATCACATGGCTATTACTGTGACATGATATGTCGGGAGATGATTGGCATTGGATTTTTCCTCGGAAAACATTTGGTCACTTAATTGTATTCAATCACAAAGATTAAAATCTGGGTTCATCTCCATAGGCTGCCTGTTGAGTTGAGGAATGAAAGTTATCGGAGAGGGGTTCCGGAGCATGCCGGCACGGTGGTGAATGAAGAAAATAAGGAAGAGAAGCTCGATTCTGAGGGGAGTTTGTAAGCTATATAATGATGGAAATTTTACTAATTTAAAAAGAGTTATTTACGTAAAATCACCATTATAGTATATCATTTGCACAAAATCATCACTATAAAATATTTTTTCACTTAAACACATATATAAAATCTCATGTTAACAAATGATCACCTTTATTAATATGAATAAACTCATTAATTATTATAAAAATCAAAAAAATTAAAAAACTAAAAAAATTATACCATATAAGAAATAAATTACATTAAATTTAAACTAATTTAAAATCTATCAAACCTTACATTTTATTTTTTTATAAAAGAAAAGGTTTTAAAAACTATTTTATTATTTTAAAATTGAAAACTTGTTTAAACATACAAAATTTCAAAATGATTCAAAGGCAAACAATAGTATATATACCATGTACACTTGTTTTGCATTTTTTCTATTTTAAAAAAATTAAGATTTTTTATATGCTCAAAGGTGGTCATTTGTTAACTTTATATTTTATATAGGTGGTTAAGTGAAATTTTTTTATTGTGGTAGTTTTGTGCAATTAACTCATTTAAAAATCATAGTATTATGTGGCGTCAAATTAGGTAATTACTGAGTGAATATAAATAGGATTTTAAGCAAACTTGATGTACGGTTTGAAATTAAATCATAGAAGAAATTTATCTCTATCTATCTATAAATAAAACCTGAGATTCATATAGAGTTTATCTCACGAAAAGCACACTGTCCGCGGTCTAAGGGAGAGAAGAAGAATTTCTAGTCTTGGGTTTGCAGTCAGCGGTGTCTACATGTATGTTGTTAATTAATTTACGAACAAGATCATGAAAACGTGAGCACATCACCATTGATTGTGTTACGAATTATAGAATGAACTAACATGTGGTATAAGAGCATCCGCAGCGCTGGGATGTAAACTGGGTTTGTAAACTCAGTTTTACAAACCGAAATCCCAATTTTACACACTCCATCCTCCAACCACAATATGCAAATTTAGGTTTGCATACCCAAATTTAACCCCAAATCCCCCACTCACGTCAACCGACCACCACCTGCCCCTTCCGCAACCCTCAATCCCCCACTCACGGATTTCGATCACCACATGCCCATCCGCAACCCATCGTTGCCCTTCTTGTTGTAATCCTTTTAACCTTCTCAAGTTTCAATCAACAGAGTACAGATCTGAATGAATCTGAGTGGATCAAGTTGGAGAGGAGAGGAGAATGGGACAAAGCTGGAGAGAGGACCATTTCATCGGCTATGGGTTGGAAAGAAGGTTGGAAAGAAGAGGAGAATGAGAAAGATAAAAATAGGAATAGTGGGTTGTGAGAATACAGCTTGGGAGAAGGGGTTGTAAAAAAATTACTGGCACGTGGCTAAAATAATGAGTTACAACCCGTGATACATCTCCCATTGGAGATGCTCTAAATCAACAATTCTCGAAATATCTGGTTTGCACTACTTCAACGCTTTGGTTATTTGTTCATTTCACCTCCTTTAACAACTAAGGTTGACAATAAGTCGAGTGAAATTAATATCATCACAATGTTCCTGAGCTTGTCACTTTCTTAATATTCCCAGGGACTTGGAAAACCATGTCAGCAAAGATGACAAGAGAACGGCTTCAACTGATATATACCTTCTTTTGTTTCTTTGCATATTTACTTTTCGTTCAAAATGATTCACTTTCTTGGTTTCTAGAGTTTGTGCAGTTTTTCTCTAGCTCTCTATTTATTACCAGCTTTTTGGAAGACCAAATTGAATCTAAAGTTATTTCACCTTTCATTTGATTTCTACTATCATCTGTTGGCATCTTTCATCTTGATAGTCCAAACCTGAAGTTGCTAGGTTCTTGATACTTCAATGAGTATCTGCAGCTCCGCGTCAGTCAGGTTTCGTGTAAATTCTTGTAACTTTTAGTCAAGAAGATGGAAAAAATATCCTATTGTCAGCCTGGTGTAAATTGTGGAATTTCCGCAATGTTGATTTATTTATTTCTTTTTGCATTCATTTTTCCTGCAGTGGTCGGTTTCAAGACCATCCTGAATCAAAACTATCGCCATCACCATCATCTGAAGAAAGTCGCGGACATAAGATTTGGAACTGCACACCTGAACGCGAGCCAAGTAGGAAAAGGCAGCTCTTCAGGGTGTTCTCCGAGGATTTTGATGCTGTAAAGAACAAAATTTTGGACCCTAGAGGATACCTTGCGAATCAATGGAACAAAATATTCTTAGTCGCATGCTTGATTTCATTATTTCTTGATCCTTTTTTCCTCTACTTGCCCGTAACCAAGGGTGGCCTGTGCATTGAAATGACTAGACCTCTCGACAAGGTTCTGACATCTCTAAGATCACTGCTCGACGTGGTCTATATATTCAATATATATGTTCGCTTTAGGACTGCATATGTTGCACCCTCTTCTCGTGCTTTGGGAAGAGGTGACTTGGTTATAGATCCACGTAAAATCTCATTAAGGTATGTTAGAAGAGGCTTCTGTTTTGACTTGCTGGCCGCTCTGCCCGTTCCACAGGTAACAAAAATCAAAATTGTACCTGCATACAATTTTCTACCTAAGCAGATATTTCTTGCTACTTATGTTGGTTACATTTTTTGATTGTATTTTTTTAGGTGCTGATTCAAATTGTAATTGAAAGACTGAGCGCAATGGAAGTGCTTCGCATAGAAAGTGTGCTTAGAGGACTTATGGTAGTACAGTATCTTTTAAGGCTGTATCTTACCTTTCCCCTATCGTCCCAAATCATCAAGACGACAGGCGTTGTGATGAAAAGAGCCTGGGCTGGAGCAGCGTATAATCTTATGCTTTACGTTTTGGCCAGCCACGTAAGTCTCTCAAATCTTCAACTGAAAAAACCTGCTTGAAATTCCAGTACATTTCATCGCCAAGTTGAAATCCTTCATTTTGAATCTCGAAGGTCATAGGAGCATGTTGGTACCTGCTGGCAGTGGACAGACAAGAAGTCTGCTGGAGAAAAGCTTGTCTACTCTATCCATTGGAATGCAACTTTGTGTATTTTAGCTGTGAAAGTCCTTATTACCTTGGTGGAATATCCTGGCTGAAATCAAGCAACATTTCGACATTATGCAGTGTTGATGATGATTTCTTTCAGTTTGGGATTTATGGTGATTTAATCACTTTTGGTGTTGGATCTTCGAGCTTCGTGGATAAGTATTTCTATTGTCTCTGGTGGGGACTGAAAAATCTAAGGTGACTTTCTGAAATATTAATCCCGAAGAAAATAGATATGATACTGTGATATATCATTTACGCCAAGCATGTAAAATCTGTGCAGTTGTTTAGGACAGAATCTGATAACAAGCACATATGTTGAAGAGAATATTTTTGCCATAATTATCGGAACTATTGGTTTGATCCTCTTCGCATCGCTTATCAGCAATCTGCAGGTATTTTCTAGGATTCCATCGCATATAAGAAAATGATTTTTTTTTCTTTTGTATTGGGCAAGGGAACTTAATAAGAGTTCATATTGGTAATAATTTTTCAGACATATCTTCAGTCTACAACTGTTCGAGTAGAGGAGTGGAGGGTCAAGATGACTGACACAGAACAATGGATGCACCACCGCCAGTTACCACGCGATTTAAGACAAAAGGTTCGATCATATGGGCAGTATCGATGGGTGACAACTCGAGGAGTTGATGAAGAAGCGATTCTCAAAGGTCTTCCGGTAGATCTCCGGAGAGACATCAAGCGTCACCTATGCCTTGATCTTGTTCGTCGAGTAAGTCCATTTCCTTATTGAACGAAATCCTGTCACGTTGACACAAAAAACGGACACTTTTTCAATCAGTCGATGGACTTAAATTCCACCAGGTACCATTATTTGATCAAATGGATGACAAAATGCTCGATGCAATCTGCGAAAGGCTAAAACCTGAACTATGCACTCCTTACACATGCCTTGTCCGCGAAGGTGATCCAGTCAACTCCATGTTATTCATCATCAGAGGCCGTCTAGATTCATGGACAACGAACGGTGGACAGATTGGATTCTTCAACTGCTGTTGGATAGGCCCAACTGATTTCTGCGGCGAAGAGTTACTAACATGGGCACTCGATCCAACCACAGGCATGTCGCTTCCATTGTCCACTAGAACAGTCAAGGCAATCACAGAAGTAGAGGCCTTCGCTTTACGAGCTGAGGATTTAAAATTCGTGGCATCGCAATTTCGTAGATTTCATAGTAAAAAATTTAGACATACATTCAGGTTTCATTCAAATCAGTGGAGGACTTGGGCTGCATGTTTTATACAAGCAGCTTGGTTTAGGTACAAAAGGAAAAAAGAATCAGCAGAGCTGAAAGCTATGGAATGTCGAACATCTCAGTTTATCGCGGAGAGTCAGAACTTGTCAACTACGCGAAGTACCAGGATGGCCGCTAGTGTTAGAAGTGCAAGCAGGCGAGGTGGTGCGGAGTTAGAAATATTAGGGGCATTGCTGAAACCTGCTGATCCTGATTTCACTGTAGAGTGTAAATGAAGTATCAATGCGTCGCTTCGTTTACTATGAAATCAGTTTAATGCTTAGTGCAATTGGATTGATCTTTGTTGAACATAAGGGCCTCAAGTTGTCCTTTTGCCGGGGGTGTGAGGTAAGTGCTTTGGTGTACTAGGTCAAGGTTACAAAAAGTTCATAGTGATCGTCAGATAAGCCGCCAAGTTGGTCTATGTGATTATGTCTATCATTGACGTTGTAATGTAGTGTTTGTTCACTTGTGAATAAGTTGCATTGTGGTGGTACTTTTGGTAGCCGTTTCATCACATTCTTCTATTTCGCCAACATCGGAAATTTAGAGCGATGTGTGACTCTCTGGCCGCCTTCGTAAGAGTTAAGGCCCTCCTGCTTTTTGGGTAGGGTAGTGTGTGTCCTATGGTATCATCAATGAGTAATGCGGTACCCTTTGATTTGGAAAATTTATTTTTGAAACGTACCCTTTGGTTTAAATCATTCATGCTTTATAGATATAAAATAATCTTACTATGTCTTCAATATTTGAATGACAATTTGATTATTTTGGCGTTTTAGTGCACACCCAATGAACACCCAATGTTAATGTATATACCATTCATCTTCATTTTCATACTCTTGTTTTGATTCTGAGTGGGGTCATGTTCAATACAAATAGTACAAATAATCTTGTTAAATAAATTAATGTGATCAAAATTTGAAAATCAAAGGGATCCTCCTCCTTCGTTGCACCCCATAATATCGTGACGTTCGTGTATGTCCTATATCATTAAAAAAAAAAATCAAATCTATGCATCTACTAAAGATAGCATTTCTTTTTTATGAGTATACTAATTATAATATCAAATCGAAATTGTATAGGGAAAAATAAAAACCTACTATAAATGTTTAAAAAAATTTGCAAATGTCAAATTGACAATACTCAAATTTACACAAAAAATCAAAAAAGTCGTAGTTTGACCATATCACAAATCCACTAGCACGACGATTGACCATATCTACCCCAATCTATTTGCGGCCGTTGCTTAATCCGATCAGACGGCTAAACAAAATCGTCAGCATCCTCAAAATTTTCATTGTCACAAGAATTAAAATAATCAATTATTAAATTAATTACGTCATTATTCCCATCTCTATAAATTCCACCCCTTCTGCGTCCCCCCATTTCCATTCCATCGCCACTTCATCATCAAACCTCGAAAACCGCACTGCATACGTTTCTGTTAATTTCTGTCATGGGAGAGGTCAGTCACCCCCAGCTTCCTTCCTTACTTATTTTCCAGTTTGTTGAACATGGATCGTCGTCTGTCGTATGTGTTTTGAATTTCGATTGACTGAAACGGTTGTTGTTGATTTTTTTTGCAGAAACAAGTCGTCGAAGCTGTGAAAAACGAAGGCGGTAAGAAGAAGGTTGACGCTGGTGGTAAGAAGGTAGACGGCGTCGTTTTCAAGATCGACATGCATTGTGAAGGCTGCGCTAAGAAATTGAAGAAGTTCGTCAAGCGTTTTCCAGGTATACGAATTAGAACTAAATTTCCAATTTCTAGGGTTTTCGGCTCACTTCAGGTTTTTCTATTTTTTTTTAAAAAAAAAATCTTCGGAAACTAATTGATGGATTGATTTTAAATTTAATTGAGGGATCAAATTATTGATGGTGATGAATATTTTGATTTGCAGGTGTGGAAAACATCAAAACAGATTGTGCAGCTAGCAAGCTGACTGTGACTGGGAAGGTGGACCCGGCAAAGCTACGAGACAGCTTAGCGGACAAGACTAACAAGAAAGTCGAGCTCTTAACTCCACTCCCAAAAAAAGATGATGCACCTGCCCAGAAACCGGATGACAAGGCTGCTGCAGGTGCGGAGAAGCCCAAAGATGTGGCGGACAAAGGTAAAGAAGTTCCAGCAAAAGAGGACAAGAAACCTAAGGAGGTAACAAAGAGAACAACAATGTCATTCAATTAGACAAGCCTAATGCTGCTGGAAGATTCTTTGAGTAAATTATTGACGATGAATCGTGTTGTATGCAGCCGCCATTGGTTACGGTGGTGTTTAAAACGAGATTACATTGTGAGGGGTGTATTCAGAAGATTCACAAGATTGTCAAGAAGTATATAGGTGCGTGTGCGATAGTGATCATCGTCAACCCCAGCTCATCTCTTTGTTTGTTTATTTATGTGGCTGTATTTTTATTTTTTATTGGAGTATTTTAACTCTAAGATGATTCAGACCGAGAATGATTCGATTAGGATCATGCAGTCGGTAGTCTGCTTTATTTATTAACACCACGTCTGATTGAATATTTTAGTGGCTTTGTTTAATAGAAGTTTCTTAACTATGCATTTCTAATGAGTTTTATATAATGTTGTTACAGGCGTGCAAGATGTTTCTATTGATGGAACCAAAGACCTTGTGACGGTTAAGGGCACAATGGATGTGAATGCATTGCTGCCTTATCTCAAGGAGAAGCTTCGGCGTGATGTAGATGTGGTTCCAGCCAAGAAAGAAGAGAAAAAAGAAGAAAAGAAAGAAGAGAAAAAGGAGGAAGCGAAAAAGGAAGAACCTAAAGGTGATGAGAAGAAAGGAGATAAAAGCGTAGATGAAAAGAAAGCTTTAGTTGAAGTGCCAAAAATGGAGATCAACAAAATGCAACATTACGGATACTCTGATGGGCCATCTGCATCTTATTTATACAGTGGCGAGGGACATATGTACGATCATAACTATGCTATGAGCAATCATGGTTACTACGGGCAACCTGCTGCCCTTCCTTCACCAGTTCAAGGGCATAGCATGGGTTATGCGATGGAGCAGTATCAAGTGCCACCGCCTTATGCGTACAACGCCTATGCACCACAGATGTTGAGCGATGAGAATCCTAATGCATGCTCGATCATGTAACTTTTCTGATCAATATGCTCATGTCTAATGATTGAAATCCTAAAATCCATGTAGATACCAATTTAAGGTGTAACAGTTTTGTTCTACAATATGTATGAGACCTGATTTAGTATACAATGAATAACATATGACTTCACAGTATTGCTTTTCTTCATCACTTCTTTGTTAGATGTTTTTAATTTTATTTTCCTTTTGTTTGATGCAATAAAAATATAATAAGAAAGACAAGAAGAGGAGGAGAGTTGAAGTCTAAGGCTGATGGAATGCAAACTCATCAGTAACAGAAGCAATTAATACTCCACTGGTATCTGGAGACTGGAGTTGTCTAGAGACCGCTGGAAAGCTTTCTTTGTAGCTGGATATTTTTAATATGTTAACTTGGAGAAGGGGTAAAGTCATCAATAAATATAACGCGTGGTAGGGTAAGAGTTAAGACATGACAGTTGTGTACCTTAGCCCTCAAGTCAATTTTCATCCAATTGCATTATCCGATAAAATGAAACTAGGAAAGCTCTGTTTATTTAGAGTTGGTGTCGCTTCCTATAATTCCCATCTCTCAAAAATGAAATTTATATACTTATTTGTGGAATAATAATAAATCAGATAATAACAAATTAAATTACAATGTAATATCAGACGGAAAAATAATATTGTCAATTTATATATATAATAGAATAGGGGGTTTGGTGGTCGGGTCATCAATTCGAAATAATTTCAAAAATGTCATTCAAACATGACTTGCCTAATTTACCCTTGCCCACAGTTTCGTTTAAATTTACACAGATTACACGAGTCCATTTAAATTTACACAAACTACACAGGCTCAACCGACCCATTAAAAATTAAAAGCTTAAATTTACATAGACCACACGGGTCCGTTTAAATTTACACCGACCACACGGACCCTAACCACAAGCATCTGTTCTCCGCATTCCCGTCAGGACGACGGGTGGACCGCTAGTATATATATTACAGAATAGGGATTGATGTTGGTCGGGTCATCAAATTAAAATAATTACAAAAATACCATCAGATCATATTTTAATCACACGGGCCCAGCCCGGTTCATTATAAATTAAAAATTAAATAAATTTACACACAATACACGAATCCGGTCTGACCCATTAAAAATAAAAAATTAACAGTTTATTTTACACAGATCACATGGGCCCAAAAATTGATCATCGAAACACGCACGTGTTGACCGATATGATTGCGCATTCGGGACGACGCATCCCGTCGGAACGACGGGCGGTACGCTAGTATATATATAATAGAATAGGAAAGGTTGGTGGTCGGATAATCAATTCAAAAAATGAAACTCAAATATAATTTTTCAAATTTACCCTTACTCACGGATCCTTTTAAATTTACACAAACCACACGGCCCTGTCTAACCCATTAAAAATTTAAATTTAAGAATTTAAATTTACACACAACACACGAGTATGTTTAAATTTACACAGACCATACGGACGCTGACCACAAACGTTTGTTCCCCACATATTCGTCGGGACGACGGGCGGCGGCTAGTTCTATATAACACAAAAGATCGGATTATTTTGCAATTTGAAAACGGTTTGAGATTTTTTTTAGGTTTAATGGTGTGTATTGGACATTGGTGATTCGTTGTCCACTTTGCCTACATTTGCATTCAATAATCGTACCACGCCGAGGAGAAAGTTCAGCGACACTTTCCATGCTTTTTTTTTTGGATCAAAGACACTTTCCATGTTGAAATGCTGCACTACTTGCAAACTCTCTTTCGCCATCCACACAGACATCTTGCAACTTGTATTTCCCTCTTTCGACACTGGCGATAACTTTGAGAGTATTTCATGAACCGAATAAAAGAAACTAGCGTAGAAAAAGTTACATAAACGTGACTTGACTGCCTGACTTATCAAAATATTTCACACTTAGAAACATTTTAAATCAAACTAATTAAATATACTAATTTGATAAGTGTTGCTTTTGTAGCCTAATGTTGCTAAATCAATTATTATTATTATTATTATCTTGAAAACGCCGGCCTTCAAAAGATACAAACTGGGGTTAGGGAACCTAACTCCTTACCTCACATTTGTAATTCTAGGTACCTCGTGGAGTCATCATACAAGACTAGAATACTAATATTATCACCGGCTAAAGCATGCCCTAATTCACTAGGGTAAGAAAGAAACACCATATGATATGATATGATAGGATAGGATAATGGGATAATGACTAATTATCAAATATCAAATTATTCGAAACGTGAATATACATCAAACATTTATACCGTCATTTTAGGTTACCCTAAAGATACCTAGTATAGTACTCTACAAGATTCCATATGAATCGGTTTCCTTTTTAACAACTTGAAATGGCAAAAGTAACATATGGATGAGCCATTACAATTGTATGAGGTAGGGTATTAGCACCCTATGGTCGTTTACATGCCAAAGGACGTATAAAACTTTACGCGGCTTTTCCGCTTTTTTAAGGTTACCTAAGTAAATATTTATATTGCGGTAATCCATTTGGGTATGAGTTTTATATGCCTTAATCTATCGATTTCATGCAAATGTCATCAGTAAAGTTGAATCAAAAAAATAATGACTCTTGGAGATCTCCAATGACACAACATTTTTCCAAAGAAAACATTGGTCAAATATTGTTAAATTTAAATTTTTGTATTTTTTTTTTAATTTTTAAATTTTTTAAATTTTTAATTTTTAAATTTTTAATTCCGACGGATATGCATCGTCCCGAATGTGCAATCAAAACGGTCAAATACGGGTGTGACTCGATCGGCAATTTTTTGGACCCGTGTGGTTTAATTTTTAAATTCTAATGGGTCAGGCCGGACCCGGCCGTGTGTTGTGTGTAAATTTTAATTTTTAATTTTTTAATTTTTAATTTTTAATTTTTGATATAATTTGAATGGTTTAGTTGGGTGGGAATGAGTTTAGTTAGATGTTGTTGGTAAATGTAGGAATTTAGTTAAGTATGGTTGGTAAATGTGTGAAGTTTAATTGGGTGGTTGGATTATTTGGTTAGATATTTTATTATATGTATATACATACTATTAAAAAAAACCTGCAAGAAGTCAAGAACCTATTTGTGTTTGACATATGATATAAAACGTGCATAACCAGATGATAAGAACACAAAAAATAAAATGAAAAAAAAACATCCAAAATAAAATGTTCAAAAAGTATAAAAGAGTTTCAAATGTATGCTCCCTGCACCCACTTCAAACTGTAAAAGTTTCAACTCTTTTATGTATGCTCTGAGCATCCGGACAGTGGACCATCCAAAATGGGATTGCAGGTGAAAGGAAAAGCTTGGTTTTGGATGGATCAGATTAAGCGAGGTAGCTGAAGTATAATTCAATAATTCAATCATTGAGAAACTCTGGACCACATTGGCCCTCTTTATAAGCAACATTTGAAAAAAAATTGAGTTTTGTTTTGAAATAGTTTTGAGTTAACTTTTTAACAACTTTTTTATTCATTTTTTAGTTCAAAACTTTTTTCAAAACTCAAACCTTCCTCTTAAGGTTGGTTTGAAAATTTTTTTATTTCAAAACCACAACAAGCCCTTACTTCACCCAACCACCACCCCGACAACCATTGACCACCACCCCAACCACCGCCACCACCGCCGCCAACCACCACCCTGCCACCACCACCGCCGCCACCACCGCCGACCACCCACCACCACCACCATCACAACCGCCGCCACACCACCGCCGCCACCGCCACAACCACCGCCGCCACCCCACCACCACCACCCACCACCACCACCACCGCCACTGCCACTACCTTCGGCCACCACCATCACAACCACCGTCACCACCGCCGCCCACCACCACCACCGCCGACCACCACCATCGGAAGTTGTGGTGGTCGGCCGGAAGTTATGGTGGCCATCGAAAGTTATGGTGGTCGGCCGGAAGTTATGATGGCGGCCGGTCGGAAGTTGTGGTGGTCGGTCGGAAGTTATGGTGGTCGGTCGAAAGTTGTGGTGGCCGGTCGAAAGTTATGGTGGCGGCCAGTCGGAAGTTGTGGTGGCCGGTCGAAAGTTATGATGGTGGGATGAGGTGCAAAGGTGTCACAAATGAGTAAATGAGATGAATTTGTTGAAATGTTTATAAATACCAAAAGTTTTGAGTTCAGTATTGAGTTTGATTTGAGTTTAGTTTGAAGTTAAAAAGTTATTCAAAAGTAAACTCAAAACAATTTCAAAACTTTTTTAAAACTTTTTTCAAAGTTGGTTTATAAACTGAGCCTTAGGATGTCCAAGTCTGAGCGGCGTAACACAACATCCTCATAGCTCAGGATCTTCTCATCACCAGCAGCAGTCAGTTTCGCCAAGATGAGGAAATAATTGTTGTGTTCCTCCTCCCAACATAAATTAACAGTTGAGCCATATAGCACACTTCAAAACTCAAATATAATAAACATCATGAAACAGGAACATATATCTATCAAATAAACAAACTTCATACAAAATTTGTTAAAAGTTTCACACACAGATGCACATTGAACTTGTCAAGGATCATATTCAGATACGTATAAACATTTAATTAATCTTATATTTGGAAAACAAGCCCTAATTAAGAAAAGTGAAAAAAGTTTAGATCTAGTTGCGGAAATTCAACAGAAGCATAGTATCTAGAGTATCATCTACAGTCCAAATCCAAACACCTTTCAACACAAATATCTTTAACAAAAATATACAATGTAATTAGAAAAAGAAAAAAAATAAACTTTACCATCATTCTTCAAGCAACCTCAAAATATCGAATATGTCACGTGCAAAATATGCCTTCACCAGTTCACCTTCATCAGCTAACTTTTAGGAATTACCATAACAAACATAATGTTAGTTGTCAAAATACATACGAGCTTTGACTTTAATATATATATATACCTCCATCATTGTCGTCTAAATAAAAATCATCATCTTGCGCTCTCATGCTTGATCGTATCCAATTTTGAGTACAAATGATTGCTTGTACCGTCTCTTAACAAGGATGATAAATAAATACATTCACAATATGAGTATAATGAGTAAAGAATATGAATACATGAAATTTAATTATGAAAGTAATAGAATGACTTATTGTATGCTTTGAACGGCTTTTATATTCAGTAAGGTGGCGACCCCTGCTAAATGTAGATTATGAAGGCACTATAGTGATAGGCAAAACAAATACGTCACGTGACATGCGTGACAAGATTGGAAATCTTGGTCCATTAATTCTCCAACACCTCAAAAGATCTTCACTAGTACTCTCATCTACTTCATGTCTTTCATGTAGATATAATTCAAAAGGAAAAATGTCATTTAAATCCCCAATTTTTCAGTTTTGTCCATTTAAATCTTCAACTCAGTTTTGCCCATTTAAATCCCCAATTTCTTAGTTGACTTTCAAAAAAATCTTAAGTTTATGTTAACTTTGCCATTATAGGCATCATTTGAGCATTTAGGGTTTAGGCCTATAATGACAAAGTCAACATAAACTTAAGATTTTTTTGAAAGTCAACTAAGAAGT